>JAFVLL020019598.1:277215-299674 GCA_021397915.2 Tor tambroides
AGCTAAGACCGCAAACAACAATGGAGGACATAGAGAATATCTTGTTCTTGCTTCTCGGCATGTGGCTGTTTGTCACGAGGAGGAGACAAGCTTTGGTACTTGTCTTTGGTACTTGACAAGCTTTGGTACAAGCTTAATGGTACTTCTTGAAATGCAACATGTTAAAAAATAGTTTTGGATTTGAATCGCTTGTGTCATCAGTCGAAGGTCACATTGTCGTTTTTAAAATTGGACTTAAACCATGTAATGTTGCAGTTTGCTGATACCAGCCAACTGGCAAGTAACTTTGTTTATTCACTCACCAAAGCCAATTTTTACTGGTTTGAACGTTCACATCTTGTTTCACATCCATATTGTGACATTTGAGCAAAACAGGATATTAAAAAAAAAGTTTTGTCAGAAATTAATTGGATGACAAGAGATGGATATTCCATAGCTGACTGTAGTCAGATAGAATGAGACTTTGCTAAAATAGTTAAGCGATGTTAGCAGAAAATGAAAGACAAGCATTTTCTTAGGAAATCATTCATGGTAAGACCAGAAAAGAGTGTTAAGTAAATAAATCAGGTCAATTTTGATTTCGTGTTAACTTGAATTTTGGACCCTGCTAGTAGTTATAATATGAAACAAATAAGTAAATTTCCATAGACATTTTCATTGAAAGGTTACATTTGTTTTTGTATATTAAAACAGCAGCACCACACCTAATGATATTCAGTACCCTCCTGTTGTTCTTGTAAAACTGTTTCTCATATTTAAGTCTGTCTGTGTGGTCATAACTCATGATGTGTGTTTTGTCTGTCTCACTCTCTTGTTTGGTTTTTGCAGACTCATCGCCATCTCATTCCTCTGTCACCTCTCATTCCCTTCCTCCTGCTTTCCCTGATGACGACGATGAGTTTAGTGACTTTATGCAGGGCCCCGTCGATGCCTCCTCCTCATTCCCCTTTTCATCCCTCCCTCCATCCTCCCCTTCACTGAGAGCCGCTCATGTTATCCAGCCATTAGAGACTGGGCCCGGCCAGCATCCCCCTTCCTCCCCTCTCCCTCACTCTGTCCCTTCATCTCTCTCTGTCTCACCTGCCATCCAACACTCTTCTGTCATCTCCAGCTCCCAATCTGCATTCCAAGGTAACGCCCCTCTCACGGTTTCTCACTTTCTCATACCCTCACTTGTCAGCACCCATAATCAGAGGTTAGATGCTATAACTACACTTCTTAGTGTGCAAAAAGCATATTTTTTGCATTTCAGTAAACTGGTAGATTCGGTTCACAAACTAGTTTTAATATGAGTTACATTTTCAGCACATGTCTGGGGTTGTATATGCCAGCCAAGCAACTACCATTGACATGAATGTGAATGGTAATGGATACTTTCCTTTAGATCTTATAAACCTTTTTGCCCATAACCACTATCTTGCTGTGTTCTTGACGTAGAGTCAAAAGTCTGTCGAGGTTTCTGATTCAGATATGATGGTCACCATCTGTGAGATCTGCACAGTGATTCTGACTCAACCGTCACCCTCCACCTCCCTTCAGTTTTGTCAGGTTGCAGATGGCGTCCCATATGCTCTTATAATTTAAGCTGGAGTTCTATCAGCACTCCAGCACATGCACACTATGCCAATTGTGACAGCGTACTGATAAGGAGCTTAGAGTGAAGCCTGCATGGAAGCGTGTGATTGATAGAGTGTTACCGGTTCAACATTTGGACAGAATTTATGCCATGGTGTCTATTACCACAGAAAAAAAAATTGGATTTGAACTAGAACTTAGAGATGACGTTCTCTGAGGGGCATCTACAACTGACTGTGGCTCATTAAATTTTGTACCATTAACAGACTGTCGCTGGAGTAAAATTAAAGGCATTTAAGTACTCATGCAACATTTAACAGTGAATTATGTCATGCCTAAACATTCCCTGTTTCACCTCAGGCGCTGTGAAGGGGGTCAGTGATTAGATTAGTCTATGTAAAAGTGAAGTTATTGTTATAATTAAGCAGTTTCGTACCTGTCTCTCTTAGATGTTTTATCAAAGAAGTCATAGTAGGACAATGTGTCTGTGAAGTTTCAGCTCGAAATATCCCACAGATCATTTATTATATAATTTTGAAAATGCCTATTTTGAGTGGAAGCAGAAAATCACTGTTTTTGTGCATGTCTCTTTTAATGCAAATGAGCTGCTGCTCCCCGCCCCCTTTTCCAGAATAGGACTGTGCCTTTACAGCTCGTAGCTCAGATATTCTGTGAAAAACATCTGTTTGATTTTTGATTATCATGTCTATCGCACTGAAATCATGCGTTTTAAACCATATTAGTTTAAACTTCTGATATACGGTTTTCTGAGCGCACACATCCGAAGCACACGCACAGAAAGCAGCTGTCACACGGCATGTGAGTACTAAACTAAGTTCTCTTTCGTGTCTTATTGCGCTTAAACTGTCACATACACACAAGATTGTTAAAAACACGAGTTACAAAAACAGTTGGTTATGTCTGTGAAGGTAAACAGCTGAGAATGAAAATTGCATGTTTATATTAGATCTGTGTGGCAGCAGTGTAATATACAGTAAATAAATCAATAAATCCACTGCTCTCTTGTCTCCTCTGAGTCTGGGACTCCAAATAGTTTTCTGTGCTCATCAGTGCAGACAAAGACAGAACAGTTAGCATGCTTTGCTCGAACTTTCGCCATGACATTAGAACTGGTACACCATTTTCGCTTGTGAAAACACAGTGGCGGTGCTGTGGGTGGAAACTTGCAGATTAAGGGGTGGTAATATTATAAGATCTCCTTTCTACGTCAATAGGGGAGCGAAATCTGAGCGGCTCATTTTTTCATAAGCTTGCAGAGAAAGGCTTACCAAAAAATATTTACCAAGTTATTCTTTCTCGGTTGGTAGATGCACCGGGGACCCGATTATAGCACTTAAACACGGAAAAGTCAGATTTTCATGATATGGCACCAAGTTGACTCTGATAGAACTGGAACACCCTACATAGTACGCAACTGCCTGGACGGCACATGTGCCATACTCTGTACTTTGTGCGTAATACTCTAAAAAGTATAAAATTACACAAAATTGGGGGGAAAATATATAATAAATGAATTTTTAAATGAATTTCTATGTAAACTTATTATTTATACTATATTTAATAACATTTAAGTATTTCTGTTCAGTATTTTTCTTGATTTTTGTCTACCATCTTGTTTTAGTTTTTTCATTGATCTTGTCACAGTGTATTCTAGGATTCTGTATTCTATCGTCTGCAAATGATAATGCAGTGATGTCTTACTTTAAAGACAGAATAATGTTGCCTACTTCTTGGAAAATTTTTGCATCTGCATAGCACAGTTAGAGCTAATGTCATACACATACACATAGTTATGTTTGGTACTCATAGTTAAATTATAAGCTACTACAGTTCAATATGGCCTCTGTCCCTAACTGATTCAGGCCCATCTCTGGAGGAGAAGATGTTCTCATCTTGCGATTTGACAGCTGATAAGAAGGCCCAGGTTAGTTTTAAGCCACACCATGCTCTGTCTGAGCTGAGCCCCAGAGTTCAGGTCACAGCTCAGTTTCACAGCAGCACCAGAGCCCGAAACTGGGCCCAAACTCAAGATGACTTCAATTCAGCCTTCATCATAGAGACGGCACCTGAGCCTCTACCCGCAACTCAGGCACCCCCTGCAGCAGACAACCCACCCGTCCAGCCCACTAGCACCAGCGGTGAGAAGAAAACGTCTGTGATTTCAGTCCCGCCTCTTTTTCGAGCTTCTCAGAATTAACACAACTTGCAGCTCGAGACTTCCTGCCCTGCCTCTATTTGCTAATCATGAGATATGCTTGGTTTAGAAGGGCTGATTTCTTAGCTTGTTTTTATTTTCTTGAAATCTGGATATGATTTTACCTAACAATTCTCAATTAATTTCCAAGTAACCAAATCTGTCCTCTTACTTCAGCTGTCTTTGCTAAAGCAGAGCCAAGGCATTAAACAGGAGAAAATGCATGGGCCTTGAGCTTTACCCTTGAAGACAATGTGCTCTTGAGCATGAAATATGTTCAAAGTCGAATGGAAAAATAGACTAAGATGAAGATAACTTAATGAAAATCTCTACTGGATAAAGAAACGCCTAATTCAGATCTTCTGCTTACTGTCTCAGAAACAGTATTCTGTCCTGGACATCAAACTGATATCAAATACATGCATGTGTGGGATTTTACATGTATTTACTGGGCTTGATCTCTTAACACATGGTGCTCTATAAATTCTTGCAATTCTTGCACATTTTCCAATTTCTCTGAAATGATGGTTCTGGGTTATTTAGGTCCAGGGGTGTCCAGACCTGCTCAGGAAGGAGCCACCTTTCTTCAGGGTTTGGTTCCCAAGACACTTACCTAGAAATTTTAGGCTAGGAGCAAACTTGGTAAGAAGGTGCCCCCCCCGCTAGTATCAAGATCGGACACCCCTGGTTTAGTCTGTCAACTGAGCCCATTGGTGTTGTTTAGGGGGGATCAATTACATGATTCACTGCTGATGATGCTTAGTTGGAGGCTTAATCGCTGTAGCCCAATTTTGATCATCTGCCTAATTTACTTCTCCACAGGACTTACAGTTTTAGCACAGTTTTCAATGTACTCATTGGCAATGCATGTAATGAGATGAATGTCAGTGTGAATACAAAGCAATACAAAAGCACTCCGTATGTTGTCAATCTGTTTGTCCTACAAACCCACCAGCTCTCTACTCAAGACAGCTGAGCTGATGGCAGAAGCAGTGGGAGTCTAGTGTGTATCTGTGCATGGTGTCAGTAGTACATCCGTGCTGGCGTCTGACTGTGTAGTAGGCACATGGGATATATGCTTGATCAGGCACTCTTAGCTTAAGAGTCCACAAACAACATCTCACTGTCTCCATGTCCATCACAAACAGGTGTGGGCGTCTACTCCCAACAAGACATGCAACCCATGGTGCCAGGCTGGTTGTACAATGACTCGCTCATCCCAGGTATATGCTCTTAACGTCATTGGTTTTTACACCATTTCATAATTCTGCATATCCCGGTATCTAATGCCAAATGGTTGCTCTTCACAGAGTTGTTCAAGAAGGTCCTTGAGTTCACCATGACACCAACAGGTATTGACACAGCCAAACTCTACCCAATTCTGATATCATCGGGTCTGCCACGGGAGGCCCTCGGACAGATCTGGGCCTTGGCCAACCGCACCACACCTGGCAAGCTGACCAAGGAAGAGCTGTACACAGTACTGGCTTTGATTGGAGTCGCCCAGGTAGGTTCTGAAAGTCCACAATTTGCATATGTGCATATTAACTTTTAAAGAGCTTGAAAGTTTGCATTGATGGAAAGTTAGGTGTATCGTAAGACCAGAGGTGTGGGGATCTTATCTTCCCTTGCTGCTCTTGCCAGTTACAGTCCTGTAAGTAGAAACTGTAGCTCTTTCAGCAACTCATGGGACCCTTTCAGTAATAACGCATTTGTTATGCAAATTGAAAAGCTCAATGAGGAACCACTCTTCCAGTGCTTCAGTTTTGTAGAGCAATAAAGAAAGGAAAAGCTCTGGAGAATGCATTGAAAATGGAAGTTGATTTTAATGAATATTTTAGGCAAACAAATCAGACAGCCTCTTGGTGGAAGGGGAAAAAGACATCTGGATGGAGGAGGAGGCCTTTTGTTTGACAGGCCTGTTTTTTAATTTTGTTTCCCTGATGAAAGACGTGCCGTAAATTCAATGTTCCTGCACGAGGCGTGTTGAAGCGCTCTTGTCTAATAGCTCACTAAATCATTGTTATGTGTAGGGAGAATATCAGCTTTAATTGAGTGTCTTATGTTTATAGCAGTGCCTCATCTTAATGACTGTCAGTAATCAGCGTTTATCAGTCAGCTTTCAAAGATCTCTGCTACTTATCATTGACGTTATCATTCTGCTTTAACGCTTCGCTTTTATAGCTTCTCTTTAAAGATATTTGGTTAACAGGGGCTGGTGTGGTGTACTGCAGGGCTCTTCAACTCTACTGGCGGGCCAGTGTCCTGCAGACTTAAGTACAAGTCCCAATTTAACCTGGCCACTGGACATCCAGGACTTGAGTTGAAGAGTCCTGGTGTAATGGTTAAACATCTGGGATGGTAGCTGAAGCTTTTAGTTCAAATCTCATTCAGACTGTTTGATACAGATCCTAGATAAAACTTTGGTCTTGTCATTCCATTGATAGCTTGGTCGGTTACTACCCCAGCCTTTTGTTTCACAGTACCTGGTTTGTTTGAGTCACTTTTAAGGGATAGTTCGCCTAAAAATGAAAATTCTGTCATTAATTACTCAACATCATGTCGTTCAAATTCTGTAAAACCTTTGTTCATCTTCAGAACTCAAATTAAGATATTTTTGACGAAATCCAAGGGCTTTCTGACCATCCATAGACAGCAACGCAACTGACATGTTCAAGGCCCAGAAAGGTAGTAAGGACATTGATAAAATAGTCCATGTGACATCAGTGGTTCAACCGTAATTTTATGAAACTACAAGAATACTTTTTGTGCGCAAAGAAAACAAAAATAATGACTTTAGTCAACAATTTCTTCCGTTCATGAGAGTATCACAACACATGCGGGTGGTGCTGCTGACGCAAGAGCTGGCATTCTGATGCAGAACCCGGATGCGCTGCACCTTGTTTACAAGCAGAAGTACATGCACGCTGTGAACATGAATCTAATCTTCGTAAACATGTCTGAAGATTTCAGCAGAGAGGATGACTTGCAATTTTTGCCCAGCCTTTCTTATTTGGACCAGAATATACAGATGATGAACTAAGAGAGATGGAGGTTCTACGTCAGCAGCACCACATGCATGCATCATGGTATGCTTGTGAACGTGTGTCGAAGACTGACACGGAAGAGAAGAAATTGTTAAATAAAGTTGTTACTTTTGTTTACTTTGCTCATAAAATGTTCTCGTAGCTTCATAACATTACTGTTGAACCACTGATGTCACATTGACTATTTTAACGATGTCCTTACTACCTTTCTGGGCCTTGAATGTGTCAGTTGAATTGCTGTCCATGCAGAGTCAGAAAGCTCTCGGATTCCATCAAAACAAATTAATTTGTGTTTCAAAGATGAACGAAGGTCTTACAGGTTTGGAACAACAGTAATTAATGACAGAATTTTCATTTTTGGGTGAACTATCTCTTTGAATGACTTGCCCTTAACTAAACCACTCTGTTTAAGTTGTATATTGCGGTTGTATTCTCTAGAGTGGCCTTACTGTCATGAGTTTGGATATCCTGAGTCAGTTTCCCTCCCCGCCTGTGCCCAATCTACCCACCATGGCTATGGCTATTCCTACTGTCCTGCCTCAGCACCAGCAGCCCATCATGACCCAGCCACTCGTGTCCATGGGCATGCCGGCCGCCGCACCTCCTGTCATGGGCATGACCCCGAACCCACCCGCACAACCAACGGCCAGCTTCATCACCAACTTTCCTCCAGTTCAGGTAAACATCAGACACTTTATTATAGTTAATAACTACACTGTTATTGCGCAACTGATTTATTGTTCTGTTGACTTCCGTTAGGCTACTAAGGCTGATGACGATGATTTCCAGGACTTCCAGGAAGCCCCCAAACCTGGTGCTGGAGATGACTCATTCACAGATTTCCAAGGAGAAACAGAAGGAGCGTTCCCCAGCATGACGACATCATCCCAAAGCGGGTACGAGGGCAGCTTTTCATCTATGCGTCATGGCATATTGTTGCACGCCTGCAAAAGCATATTTTTTATGTAATGCAAACTGCTTGGAGAAATGCATTGTAAAGCAGCATCCTGTCATCTCGCATTAGTAGTTTCTGATATTGTTTTTATGCTTCGTTAATTCCTCTAGACTCGGTTTGCTCATCTAGAGCATGGAATCGCTCTCCGCTTTGTAATGGCTTGTAATAACCTGCCTGGCGCAACAATTAAACCCCCGCCATCTTTTCTAATGAACCCGTTTCAATGGACAGCTGATAAGCTCATTCCATTTTATTTCTATTCACATCTGCACGATTTTATGCTCCCAGGGAAAAGACGGCGAAAGGCAATTATGGAAAGTAGGGAGTGAGAGGTTGGAAAGTATATTCGCTGAGTGCCACGGCCTTTACCAGTCGATCAGCTTCACTGAGCGCAAAGGATCCTTTGTTTTAGAAGAATATTTTGGTGCTTGAATGTGTCAGATTGCTTGCTAATTAAATCAGTGAAAATGAGAAGTGTTGAGAATAATACAGGAAGTTAGGGTGAGAGCAGAGGTTTTCTCCTGTTCTGGGAATATTGCTGTTATGAGGGAAGTGATCCAAGACAGAGAGAAAGAAACATTTATTTAGGAAAAAAAAAACTTGAGCTGAATTTCAAGTTTCATATATTAACCACACGCAAAGTATGTACTTTGCCAATGATGGGGAGAGTAGTTTGCGGCCAGTACGTTTTTTTTTTTCTTAGAAAGAAACTGATAGTTTCATTCAGCAAGGATACAACAAATTGATCAAAATTGACAGTCAAGACATTTCTAACATTACAAAAGATTTCTATTTCAAATAAATGTTGTTCTTGTTATTTATCAGAGAATCCCGAAGAAACATATATCAATGTTTCCACAAAAATTTTAAGCAGCACAGCAGATTTCAACATTGATAATATTAAGAAATGCTTCTTGACCAGCAAATCTGCATATTAGAATGATTTCTAAAGGATCATGTGACACTGACGTAATGATGCTGAAAATTCAGCTTTGCATCACAGGAATAAATTACATTTTAAAATATATTAAAATAAAAAACAGTTATCTTTAATTGTACTAATATTTCACAATATTACTTTTTACTGTAATTTTGATTGAATAAATGCAGTTCTTGATATTAGACATCTCACAAACTGTTTGTATTCATGTGTAAACATTAGCATCTAGCTATTTTTTTTACCTTAAAATTTAAAAATCACTTTACTCATTTCCCATTTCTTACCGTCCATCCTTCTACAACTGAAATTCTGAAAATCAATGGGATACAATATATCTGGGCAACTTTGGAATTCTATTTTCATTTTGTTTTAATATGGGATGTACTAAATCCTGATCTTGCATACTTTATAGCAGGGATGGTATGCATAATAAGATTGTGCCTCAGGTTTTATGTGTTTAGTCTACGTTCAGGAGCATCAAAGAACAAAAATAAGTATCTCAAAACTAAATATAATGTTTTGGCTTGTAAACTCTTTGTAACTTGGAAAGCACTTTAATCTGTTTTGACTGACTGGTGTATGTTTTGTCTGCTTTATGCAGTGTTCCTGCCATGCTGACTCCAGTGTCAGGGTCTTCATCCTCCTCCTCTGATAAATACGCAGTGTTTAAACAGTTGTCAGTGGAGCAGCCTGCAGAACCCACACCTCCAGTCTCAGGTAAAACACACACACACACACACACACACACACACACACCCATTCAACTCTATACACCTCATTAAGCCCGTTGAGGAAGGCAGATCTCTCAGAAGACTGCTGTCATATCGGTTTAACTTTCAATACTGATTCTCTTGTCTAAATGCATTTGAGATAAGACTGTGTGGCCTGCAGATGTGTTTTGCATAAATTTATCCTGCTATTTATCACCTTCTTGCAGCTCCTTCTATCGTTATTATGGTCTAGTTAAAAAGCACACTTTACTGCTTCTACACACAGGCATTGTTTACTGTGTTTTGTTCCAGATTCGGGGGACAAATACAGTGTTTTCCGAGAGCTTGAACAGCCTTCAGACAGAAAACCAGTTGGTAAGCAGATGCGTGTCTGACACGGCATGAACACATCAAATACACAACCCAGATCTGCTTTTTTAAAAATTACATTTAATAAAATAGCACCAGCCTATAGTGTGTTTAGTTTGATGAAGGGCTCCATACACTGATATAGGCATGTGTGCGTGTCCCTGTCTCACTAGAGCAGAATCCAGTGGGGACAGCTCTGAGAGAGCCAGTAAGTCAATGGTTGCAGTGATCTCTTCTCCAGAACCCCCTTAGTGCTGTTCTGTTCTCTCTCTACCTTTGATTCCTTATATAGGCTGCAGATGAAATGGAAATAAGTTTGTCATCTGTGTGTCATTCACTTCTAGTGGTCGATCGAAATGGGTTTATTGGCCTATATTGAGAGGACACAGTAGCTAATGATTTAATAGAATTTAGTCAATGCAACATGGAATTGGGATTGTAAAATTACATTAACACTTATTTCTCACAATATTTAATACTTTTTTGATTTATAATTTATTTTAAACGGTGTAATATTTATAGCACATCTAAATTATACATTAACAAGTTGTCCAAGAGGTTGGCCATATGACCAAAAAACCAACTGTTTAGTTCACTTAAGACTGATTATAACTGACTGTGTTTACGTGAACACTTGCCAAGATGGAAATTTTTGCATTCAAGTGCAGTGTGCTGTGAAAATAACTAAATCCGCGATTGCATGCTATGGCGCCATTATCAAATAGTTATTCTCGCGGCACATTGCACTTAATAACACTTTATAACATCAACAACATCCCTCGTTTTATTTTTTCAATCATACATTTTTCATGCATCAGTTGAATGTCAGTGATTTTAAGCAGTCCTATACCTATATGATATAGCAAAATCTCCATCGATAGATACTTCATATCAGCACAATATATATCGTCATACCACCAGATTTTGAAAGTGACACAAGACAAAACTAACTTCATTGGCCAAATGAGCCAGTCTCAGAATGGCCAAATATTGTCCGATTAATTGGTCTACCACTTGTCACTTCACTGCGAGTGAAATGAGAATGAATTGATTGTGGTTGAAGTGTGTGTTTGTGTGCTGAGACTGAAATATTCTGGTAAATTTGCTATATTCTGTGTCAGGTTGATTTATATCTTCACACTAAACGTCTTCAGTTCCATTGTGCCACCTTTTTATTTCAATTCAGCAGTCAAACGCAGCTTGCGTTAAGTATTGCTAATCCATTTTTCTCTTTTTAGGCCCATGAAATGGAGCTCTGGGCAACTTGTAGGCAAACTCTGTATTGTGCCGTGCCAGCTCTCTGTCCTTTGTTGTTTTGGTGTGAAATGCAGTTCGCCATGCCCTTCAATTGTTTTCTTTTCATTTTTCCGCAGGGGAGGGATTTGCTGATTTCAAGTCTGTCAGTGCCGATGATGGCTTCACAGACTTTAAAACAGCCGACACCGTCTCTCCACTAGACCCACCAGACCAGGCCAAGTTCCAGCCAACTTTTCCTCCTCCTTTCTCTTCTTCTCAATCTCTGTCCCATTCACAACCAGCCTCTCTGGCTCAACCTAGAAATCCTCTCAACATGGCAGACCTGGACCTCTTCACAACAATGGCTCCTCCTGCTCCCACTACCACTGTTGACTCCAAACTCAATCTCTTCCCTTCAGCGCCACCATCCCTGGTATTGCCCTCAGTCGCAAAACCTCCCAGCGTAGGGGGTGATGACTTTGGTGATTTTGCTCTTTTTGGCTCCTCAACATCCTCTGAAGTAGCTCCCACCACCTCTACAGTTGGGAGAGGAACTGGGACGACGGTTCAGGACGACTTTGCTGACTTCATGGCGTTCGGGAGCTCGAGAGATCAGAGAAGCGAGACCAGCTCTGGAGATGGTGGCGGTGAGGCCCAGACAGAGACGTCCCAGCAGAGGCAGCAAATCAGCGCTGATAAGTACGACGTCTTCAAGCAGCTTTCTGTAGAAGGTGGCCTGGCCTACGATGACAACAAAGAAAGCGGCGGGGGCTCCTTCTCATTGCTCAAGAGCGACAACGACGACTTTGCAGATTTCCAGTCCTCCAAATTCTGTACGGCGCTGGGTGCGTCCGACAAGAGCCTGGTGGACAAAGTGGCCGCCTTCAAGCAGGCCAAAGAGGACTCTGCCTCCGTGAAGTCCCTGGATCTCCCGTCCATTGGGGGCAGCAGTGTGGGGAAGGAGGACTCGGAGGATGCACTCTCAGTACAGCTAGACATGAAGTTGTCGGACATGGGTGGAGACCTGAAGCATGTGATGTCTGATAGCTCCCTAGATCTCCCTGGTTTGTCGTCCCATCAACCCCCAGCTGCAGGTGAGGAATTAGTACGCTTGCTCTGGTGAAGTCTGGCCCACCGTCTGTCGCCCACTTTCTCTCTTTCACACATGCTCAGACCACTCAGGCCTCTCAAAGGCTGAACAACCACCCTATCAGACGCCCCGTTGGAACACTGTATGTGTGTTCAGAGTGGCTGAGTTATAGTTACATATCAAAAACTTGCTACACGTCATATCATGCAGTCATTCCTGTTCAAGTTATATACATTTCCATTTGAATCATGCACAATTGTAAACCTACAGTATTGTTGTTTATATTTATTTATTTATTTATTTAATTAGCTTATGTATTATTATTTTTTACCAGTCAAAACTTGTGCTTCTGAATTTGAATCTCATGAGATTAGTATTATCGCTAACAGCACAATAACTGGTATTATTAACTCCTAGTGTTATCAGGTGAACAGGCAGTTACGAAAGCACATTTATATACAGTATTTAATAGCTCGTGACTTGGTTTTCTCTCCTGTCGTCTGTCTGTTCGTGTTGTCATTGATGTCATCTCATTGGTTACCCTGTTTCCCTTGCTTTGAATGTTATGTCAGTGTATTTGAAACACAAACCAAAGCAGCACGTATTATTGGTAGAATGCACAAAAGTTGTTCACGCTGCACCTGATTCATTTCTCAGATTTTCAGGACTCACTGTCCACACTGACATTATGCAACTGATAAAATCTGATCCATTTGTTCAGTTGCCACTGTAATACCTACATCACTTGCCGTGGTAATTAAGTGTCAGTGTAGTGCCAAGAGAATGAGAATAGCTGGAACGATAATGTGGAAAGAGAAGAAATTTGGACCGGAATTTTCGAATTTGGCTTCTCATGTCCCTTCCTTATATCGGGACATATTAAACTCAAATAAACTCAACACAAAGGCATTAAGGTAATGCCTAAAACATGAGTTTGAATTCATACTATATGTTCATGCATACAGTATGCTGTGTACGAAATCTTATTGTTTACTACATAGCCATATACTGTTTTGTTATGTGGGGAAATAAATATAAAAGTGAAACTAAATATAAAAAAAAATACATATTAAAAAGAGTAGAAATAAAAAAAATAGCGAAATGATTTGGACACAACTGTAGACTTTATTGACATTATGTACCTTTGCCAAATTCCTAAAAAACATTTAAAGGGATAGTTCACTCAAAAATGAAAATTCTGTCATTAATTACTCACTCTCATGTTGTTCCAAACCCGTAAGACCTTCGTTCATCTTCGGAACACAAATTAAGATATTTTTGATGAAATCCGAGAGCTTTCTGACTCTGCATAGACAGCAATGCAGTTACCCCATTCAAGACCCAGAAAGGTAGTAGTCCATGTGACATCAGTGGTTCAACCGTAATTTTATGAACCTATGAGAATACTTTTTGTGCGCGAAGAAAACAAAAATAATGACTTTGTTCAACAATTTCTTCTCTTCTGTCAGTCCTCGACGTGCGTTCATGAGAGTACCACGATGCATAAAGTTGAATAAAGTTGTTTTTGTTTTCTTTGCGCACAAAGTATTCTCATTGCTTCATAAAATTAAGGTTGAACCACTGTCACA
Source organism: Tor tambroides (assembly GCA_021397915.2). Taxonomy (NCBI): domain Eukaryota; kingdom Metazoa; phylum Chordata; class Actinopteri; order Cypriniformes; family Cyprinidae; genus Tor; species Tor tambroides. The sequence continues at coordinate 290,942 of JAFVLL020019598.1, forward strand.
TGGAGAATTTTAACAATGTCCTTACTACCTTTCTGGGCCAGTTACGTTGCTGTCTATAGAGGGTCAGAAAGCTCTCGGATTTCATCAAAAATATCTTAGTTTGTGTTCTGAAGAGGAACGAAGGTCTTACAGGTTTGGAACGACAAGAGGGTGAGCAATTAATGACAGAATTGTGTTTTTTTTTTTTTTTGGATGAACTATCCCTTTAAAATCCGATCCAACCATTTAGACTGAATTTAATTTGCGAAAATGTGATTTTAATTAGATTTCATATACTGCTTTTGAATCAGGTTTGTAAAAAATCTCATTTCATTATTTCAGACAACAGACAATTAAATTGATTTGACTCGGATGTACCAAAAAATGTATTTTTGGTGCAAAGCCAAGTTTTATAATGATCACATTTGACTTGATGATGTTCACATTCAAATCTGTGATTAGATGATTATGAGAAAGACAAAATATTTTTGCTCAAGATGGCATTGTTCATTTAAATTCTGCCAACACGACACGTCTGACTTTACATTCGTTCAGATTTTTGACTCCGAGCCATTTTGCGCTTATCAGAATTACAGATGGGATATATAAACAGCCAGATTAATATGCTAATGATGCTGAAGTCTTGGCTGTTTTTCCAGTGCAGGCGACTAGATTTCTCTTAGCACGATAAATGATCTTGACATTTATTTCCTTTATCTGATCTGTAATTCCACCTTCATATCAAGTCATATATCAAGCCTCTCTTTATATAACCAACGGGTGTTGTAGTTAATATCATCCTGGTCACACTTGTTTTGCATGTAACTGTTCATCCGTTGCATGTGCATGGAGAATCCTCGATGCCGTGCCTCAGTGCATACATGAGCAAAAAATACAAAGCACTACCTTATTTAACCCAAGTCATATCACACACGCATGAACCCGGCTGCCCTGTACTTGAGCTGCATACTATGAGCATCAAATACCAGTCCGTGCCGAGAAATTGGAGAGCACATTGGGGCGCCAAGTTAGTGAGATCTTCTCCTTAGAGGCCTCAGTGTCCCCCAGAAGCTCTTGATGGGCCTGTTTGTAATCAACTGTCTTTTCCAAACGTCAGTCACCATTTATTTACACTCATTCTCTGCTTCTCATGTTATCTGTTCTGCATGAAAAGCATCCTGCAAGTGTGTGTGCTTGTTTGCTTTATCATTCATCTTCATCATGTATCAGGGTGAGAACACAGTCACTATTCCATTCAGTCAGCGTTAGCCATCGTATCAGCCCTCATGCGCGCAGACTGGTTGGCGTTGAGGAAGCACAGTAGGAAGAGTTCCCATACACTTGTGTGGTCTCACCTGAGCCAACAGCCAGACCTGAAAATAATATGCATTAAGAATGATTGTTGATACCGCCATGTATTGCCACAAGTTTCTCACTAGTTATTACACAAAAAATCCATTTTATTAAATTTCCAACTTGGTAAGACGAGATTGACTTGATGCATTTGTCAAACTTATCATGTCAAGTTGGAAATTTAATGAAATTATTCTTACTAGTGAAATACATGTAAAGCTCTGACTTTTCAGTCTTGACTGTTGTACCACCATGTGAAAACAACTGAAATTGCTGCAGATTCAAAGGGATAGTTCACCCAAAAATGAAAATTATGTCTTTAATTACTCACCCTCATGTCGTTCCAAACCCCTAAGACCTTCGTTCATTTTCAGAACACAAATTAAGATATTTTTGATGAAATCGGAGAGCTACCACGTTCAAGGCCCAGAAAGGTAGTAAGGACATCGTTAAAATAGTCCATGTGACATCAGTGGTTCAACTGTAATTTTATGATGCTACAAGAATGCTTTTTGTGCACAAAGAAAACAAAACAAAATAAAAAAAAACACAAAAAATATCTTAATTTGTGTTCCGAAGATGAATGAAGGTCTTATGGGTTTGGAACGACATGAGGGTGAGTAATTAATGACAGAAGTTTCATTTTTGGGTGAACTATCCCTTAAATAGTTAAGAGTGGTAATACTGATGCTAATTCTAACATGAAATGAATGTGGCAGTAGACTTAAGCCAGAGTTTGATATGAGTGAAATGAGAGGGGTTGTGAGGGATGGAAATAGTTTGATCAATTTGTTATATACTTTAAAGGTCTTAGGTCACATCTATTTGCAGAGAAGACGGTATATTGGTTACCGGCCGGTATTATGATTTTTTTTTTCTTTTTTGTTTTTTTTTAACTTATCAGAGTCAGTCGTTATTGGATATTTAATTGTCTACCTTTGCTTTAATGTACAGCTCACTTATACTCAAAAATGACCCAAAATTCACCCAAAAATGAAAATTCCTAGTGTTGGTAACTGAACAGTTGACAGTAGCCATTGACTTCCATTCCAGTATTTTCTTTTCCCATGGAAGTCAATGGCTACCATCAACTGTGTTTGGTTATCAACATTCGTCAAAATAACTTCTTTTGTGCTCAACAGAAGAAAGAAACTTATTTTTGTTTGTAACAGCTTGAGGGTGTGTAAATGATGACAATTTTAATTTGGATGAACTGGCTTTTTAAAGTTAGTCTTTAAAAAAAAAATAGCAACGCTGGAAAATCTTTAACAAATCTCAAAATAAAAATGAATTATTTTGTACATTATAATTTTGCAAGGTATAAATGAACTTACTGTATTTAAAATGACTTATTGTAGTATTTTAATTTCAATTTAGGAAAAAAAGATTGAATTTTATTAATGGCTATTAATCGTTTTTGACACTTCGTCTAACATGAAAATCGTGTCAGTCAATTGTAATATTGGTGCATCTCTTCTAATTCTCACAAACCATGTTTTAAGACACGTTAGTCCTCTCCAGTTTGAAAGTTCAGCAACCAGATATAAGAATACATCATGAATCAGCTGTAATTCTGTCCCTCACAGTCTCATTTTCATTTACGTCATGCTAAACGTGGCATCTACTTTGATTGAGGTTTGTAGGAATCCTTTTGCCTTCTTTCCATAGTAGCTTCAGTGAATACTAACATTACCTAAACCTTGTCAAACACTGTTCTAGTTACATCCCATACAAATGCTTCTAGTTCAGTTACTGGACACCTCTAGAGCCCAAGCATAAATATTGTAGCAGATTGAGAGTGTTGGGTTTCCTAACACTTGCACTGCGCCCCTGATGTGTAGCTAACCACCCTAGAGTATCTTTTTTTCAGGCCAGAGCCGCTTCTTGTGGTCCTTCCACGAGAAGGTGACTTTGTTTCAGGTTTGTCGCGGTTCGTCTGCTCTCGTAGACCACACTGACGGTGGAACTCTTTCTAACTGCTTTTCTATGCTCCAGTATGTGCCAGCCTTCAATTTGTGAAATTGACAAGTATTTACACGCAGTAAACAATTAGTAGGATTAGTCCATGTTTCTGGCATACTTACAAAATAGCTTGTTTTTATCAAGAATGGAAATGTATACATGCAAATTTAATAGTGTATTTTTATTACAGGAAAATAAACTCGTATTTATTTTGAATATAGATAGACTTGATTAGTACTGCTGATTGTGTTGAAGCATTTATGCCAGAAAGCGTATTATTTGTATTTATGAAGAGCTTGCCGTGATATGAAATTGTTACCTTTTTGACTTATGTGGGTCAAAAATAGCTCCAACTGAGATGTACAGGATGGCGAGAGAAAAAGGGTACTGTCTCTTTTTGTCGTTCTTTACCTGTCACTCAAACCAATAAATGCTCTAGGGTAAATTTCTCTGGTTTCTTTTAACCCTTTGAGCACCTAATAGAGCGATGCAAACCCTGGTCGATTTAGAAGAATTCGTTTTGGATTGAAGTAGGCTGCACGATTATGACAAAAATCACTGTCGATCATTTTCCTTAATACTGAGATTGCGATGATCAATTTTGATTGATAGAATTGAATAAAACTAATTGTTTTGTGTGGGGAAAATGCATGTCATATAAGAACTGTTTACTTTATTCATTTAAATTTTTATCAAATTAAAATGATTTAATTTTTACATTTGAATTAATAAATGTAATAATATTTGATTGATTAACTGCAATTGCGTCATGTGTTTGCAGTGTACATTGTGACTAATTTAATGCCATCTGAGATTGGTCGCAATGTTCAGTGATAGTAGACCCAACTGAAACACTCCAAGTGATGTTTTTTCACAATTAATCAGGGCATACCTAAATGTAATCTCAATTTTTTTTTTGATTAATTGTGCAGCCCTAGTTTGAAGTTTTGTTGAGCTGTTGGCTTGCTAATGTATTATACAAAATCTCAGAACAAGTCTCTCCAGGTTCTCAAAGGGTTTTAATAAGCTGCATAAAACCAATATTAGCATCACCTTGATCTTTGCTTAAATGTTCTGTATCACTTTTCCTTATTTCTGGTTGCTTTTTCGTTTTATAGTCCGACTACAGTGTGTCTTTGACCAATGAGAACTAATCTAATCTTAATCTGTGAATGTGCCTTCTCAATGCTGGGTTCTGCATCTGGATTTGGGATTTTCTGTCCTGTTTTTGTTTTCTTCTCACTTCTGCTTTTTCTGACTTTGCATGCCCTTGTATTCTTAAAATGCAAAAAAAACAAAAAAAAAAACACTTTTTAACTGTTAGTTTGGCAAGACTATTGTAACGAGATCTTTCATGGAATTTTGTGACCTCTCTCTCTCTTTCTCTCTCTGCCAATGTTGTCGTAATAAATATGAATAATGGTACAGCAGACATGCGTGCCGTCTTGATTTCTCTCTCCATCCTTCAATCTTGCCTCCCAAAGCAGATTTAGTCATCAGAATTATCACACTGCACTGGTTCCTTGTCAATTTCACAAATTGATAGATTGTGTGAACAGTCGTGCCCCGCTCAACTGTGAGGGAAGTAGGTGTTTCAATGCATGTGAATTAATCATATTATTAATTCTAAACATTTTGGTCTCTAAATAAGGCCAATTCCTCATTTATAAATAATATATATATATATATATATATATATATATATCTGTATTTGAAGTAAGTTCATGCAGTAGCTTCAAAGAGCGCAGCACAATGCATCGTTGCAGTTCTTTTATCAGTCTGACACTGTGGTTGATTGTACGAGAGCGTGAATGATTGCACGTCAACACTACCCTGAAACGCAGAAAATTGTATCTCTTGAGTCACAGCCCGGTTGTGATTTTCAGTCAAACAGTGATTCATTTTAGAGAAATGAAAGGGGCAGAATGACAGTCATTTTGACCTTCAAAATGAGGTTCTGCTTCTAGTAACAAATCTGAAAAGCATTCATCAGTCCACACATGCAGATGTCACTCATCCAGTCTAGTCAATAAGATGTTGAGTGTTTCCTCCCAGACTCAGAATGACGTCTGGATGTAGATAAGGACTCAGGGATCATTAGAGTGGCTTTGTGCCAGAAGTGCCTAGTTAATGAAGCAGGGCTTCATCGTATGATGATATCAGGAATAATTCATCATGAACAAGGAGCGCTTGAGACACATAGTGACATATTGAATCATCCTGATCCATACCATCAGGAATAGACTAATAGTAAAAATGACCCCGGTCAAGTCTGTGGTTTTTAACCCATTTTTAAATGTAAACACAAAAACAGCACAAGCTTGTGTATTTGTTGATTAGTGTATTGATTTGTTTAACCTAATGCATAAGGGAGTAAACAAATAAGACTAAACGGTAACTAGCTAAAAGTATAATCGAGTTTAGATATAACTAGGGAGGCTCAGTGAACCTTTGCCCAGCTCTGTTTTAAAGATTTTAAGCTCTTCTATTATAAGAAATTTCAAGGTGCAACAAAAGTTCATCTTTTTTGACAGCATCATGCCTTTTGTTTCCACAAGAAATTATTTCAACTCGTCCTTCAGTTTGTAAAATATATATTTATAGTGTATTGTAATGCGCTTACAATTGAAGTATACGGGGCAAAACTTCGCACTAACATAGATGTTCTTGCGTTACAAAGTCAGGTTTTAATCCAGTCTTTCAGCTGCTGATCATGTAAAGCTGGTAAACATGGTAAGTTTCACATGATATGTGCAAGGATATCAAAAAGGTGTTTCAGATCAGTGGTTATATATATATATATATATATATATATATATATATATATATAAAATTAATTAACCATGATTTATTTTATGATTTCAGAAATTTTAAGAACTGTGTGTTCTTCAATTAAAAATATTTTGTATTATTTTGTTTTTTATTTTATGATTTATTACTTTAATTATAGAGTAGTCAACATTTGAAGTGGATCAAAAAAGGTAATCAAAGTTGTCCTAAGACAAAAACGGGTATTGATTTTGGTTTTAGGACAACTTTGATGAAAGGTTTTGATCCACTTCAAATGTTGACTACTGTACTATTATTCAAAAAAATTCTATTTACCTCTTGATTTTATGCTTTGTTTTTGGATTATAATTTATTTTTTTAATTAGATTTTTTTTAAAAATATATATTTAACTAAATTTTTCATCTTGAGACCATCTTTAACCACTGCTTTAGAATGAATTAAACTCTAACAGCTAGACATTTATCAGCCTAGAACAGTAGTCCCTCCACTGAATGGTCAATTCCGACAACTTGACAAATCAAATATGCCTTTTTATACAGAATTAATATAAACCCTCTGGAATTCCTTGCCTCATAGACTTCTGAAAATGTTTTACTTCAAATTCTACTTTAACAGCAGATGCACTCAGTAGAGCTAAACTTTTACTGAATCCATAATATTCTGTACTACAAAAAAAATGCACTATAACAAAAGTAGTACAGTTGTTAAAGCACCTAAATGATATTTTGAATGGTATTTCCCATGTTGTCATTACAGAGTCTGATGATTTGAAATTTGACCCCTTTGGCACATCCGCCGTCAGCAGTCTTGGCAGCTACGACTGGTCCGACAAGGAAGATCTCTCATCTGGTCAAGGTAAGAAGCTGCAGGGAGGACTGCCATCTTCAGCTGTCATCCAGAGGATAGAGACATCTTTTGGGAGCTCGGAGAACATCACCCACACCACGGTTGCCAAGGTGACCACCTTCCCAATCGAAGATGGTGGCTCCACCACTGAAAGCCGGTTCGAAGCCTTCGCTGACTTTGGCTCCATTGAGCAGGCCGGTCAAGACGACGACGATGACTTTGGCGACTTTGCCAGCACGGTTTCGGAGAAATCCGACTCCCCTCCTGGAACCACAGAAGCAGAGGGCAACCAGGGTGAATTGACGGATGAGTTTGGAGCCTTTCAAGGTGACAAGCCCAAATTTGGCAAGTCAGACTTCTTGAAAGCCAGCACGCAGGCTAAAGTGAAATCAAGTGAAGAGATGATCAAGAACGAACTCGCCACCTTTGATTTGTCTGTGCAGGGTAAGTGTTTAATGTTTGGATATTAACAGACAATGGGTCTCATTCACTAAGTGTGAATAAAAAATAATGATTTGCCCAATACTACAATATTTTATGCTTAAATATTAACAGACACTGGGTCTCATTCACTAATCTTGTGTACGCACACATTTTATGTGTGAAATCTGCCTACAAATGTTTTCACAAATCTATCATGATTCACCAATAACTCCCATCGCAATATTGTATGCGCAGATATGAACAGACAATGGGTTTTATTCACTACAAATGTTTTCATGAACAGTCATGATTCTCTAATATCTCCCGATAACTACAGTCACAATATTTTATGCTCAGATATTAACAGAAATGAACCAAGTGTGTGGACACACACATTTGTGTGTGAAATTGCCGTACGATTTTCAGGAAATAAAATCATGATTCCCCAATAACTCCCATCGCAATATTTTATGCTCAGACAGTGGGTCTCATTCACCTTGCATACCCGCAAATTTACGTGCGAAATCTGCATGCGAACATTTTCATAAACAAATCAAGATTCACCAATAATGCTCAAAGAATAACAGATAAACTCGTTCACTAAGAGTGCATATGCACAAATATATACATAAAATCTGCATAAATCATGACAAATCATGATTCATCACAAACTCCCATGATCACAATATTTTATTCTCAAATATGGTGAATGAGTCAAATGTACATACAAATGTCTGCGTGAAATCTGTGTACGAAAGTTTTTCACAAACAAATCATTATTTACCAATAACTTCAGTAACTTAATTCATAATATTTTATGCTTGGATATTAACAGACAATGAGTCTCCTTCACTTTGTGCATAAAATCTGCGTATGAATGTTCTTACAAACAAATCATAATTCACCAATAATGCTCAAATATCAACAGGCAGTGGGTCTCATTCACTAAGAGTGCATAAATGTGTGTGTGAAATCTGTGTATGAATGTTTTCACAAATAAATCACGATTCATCACTAACTCCCATGATCACAATATTTTATGACAATAGGTCTCATTTGCTAAAACATACATACAGGTGCTGGTCATATAATTAGAATATCATCAAAAAGTTGATTTATTTCACTAATTCCGTTCAAAAAGTGAAACTTGTATAATGTATACATTCATTCCACACAGACTGATATATTTCAAGTGTTTATTTCTTTTAATTTTGATGATTATAACTGACAACTAATGAAAACCCCAAATTCAGTGTCTCAGAAAATTAGAATATTGTGAAAAGTTTCAATATTGAAGACACCTGGTGCCACACTCTAATCAGCTAATTAACGCAAAACACCTGCAAAGGCCTTTAAATGGTCTCTCAGTCTAGTTCTGT
>JAFVLL020019599.1:0-18235 GCA_021397915.2 Tor tambroides
GATTAATCGCGATTAATCGCATCCAAAATAAAAGTTTTTGTTTACATAATATATGTATGTGTACTTTGTATATTTATTATGTATATATAAATACACACACATACAGTAAATATTTTTAAATTATTTACATGTATTTACATGTATATATTTATATTCTTATATTTTATATTATATATAAATATATTTAACATATAAACATAACATATTTTTCATAAATATATACATGCATGTGTTTGTATTTATATATACATAATAAATATACACAGTACACACACATATATTATGTAAACAAAAACTTTTATTTTGGATACGATTAATCGCGATTAATCGTTTGACAGCACTAAAATATATATAGTTGGCCCAAAAAGTCTTAGTAAAGAAATACATAAAATATTAAAATAATTGCATTGCCTTGAATAACAAAATATCAAACCAAATGGCAAAACATTATATTTTTATATAGTATTAAATAATATATAGGTATTCAATTTTATTGTAACACACATATTTTACATTTTGTTACATATATTATGTATACAGTATGTATAAGTTTTGGTCAGTAAGATTTTTTTCATATTTTTGAAAGAAGTCTTAATTCCTTAATTGGAAATCTTGGCACATTTTTTTCAGGTTTTTTGATGCATAGAAAGTTCAAAAGGACAGCATATTTTTAGTATAGAAATTTTGTCCTTACTGTCACTTTTGATCATCCTTTCTTAGTGATTAGTAAGTATTACTGAACCTAAACCTGAACAATAATATATATTCACTTACATTTATGCTTACAAGAAAAAAGCAACGGGTAAGAAAAATAAGCTGTTTGTTCTAAGCTGTACACTTCTTTCTAATAAGTCTGGAATACAAAATTCAAAGCATTCTGTTGTTATCAAGTATAAATTTGTAAATGTCTGAGACCTTTGTTGAATATCACTTGCCTCTGCAAGTTTTGCCAAAAGGAGTGGCCTTCCCTTCAGAACAACCTATAGATTACACATGGATTTCTCGGTCGTGACACATAAATTTCACATAAATGACATGCACGTGAAAATCTACCTCAGTGCAGCTGAGCCTAACTAAACTTTGACACAGGGTGTTTCCTAGTAACTTAACACTGTCCCAGGAGAGTACGGTCCGGTCCGGTAAGGACTCAAGCAGTCTGGTTGTGGTTTGAGCCCCCCTCTGCACCCACTCAGACATACCCACATGCTCATAATTCTGATTAAGACCTCACAGCTGAGTGTTAAAAGGTGAGGTAAGCAACTTACTTCTCTCACAAACAGTTAGTAATGTCTCTAAAAGATTTGGGACGGAACAGACAGACATTCTTGGTTGTAGACATGCACAGTATATTCAGAAACCTTGACTGACTTCTTGAAGACAAGTTTTAAATTATTGATAGTTCTGTTTGAAGCCATTGTGAAATGACAATAAATGCAAACGTCACATTCTTTATTAATCCGGCATGTTGCTATTGCTTGGCAACTGCGAACATCCTACAGTTAAAATAATGAACAATATCACTTGGTGGAAGAGCTATTTATTCTGGTGATTAATAATACTTTTTATTTGTTCAACTGTATCTTTAATGATTAAATGTTTTTCTAAATGTTGATTAATTATTGATCATAGGGTTTTAAGACACTCTGTTTAACGTTGTCTATAAACACTGCATGGTAAAATCTCTGTAATGTAGGGGTTTCCAGATTTTTGATGCCAAAGACCCCAAATATTATGAGTTTCTTGTGGCTTATTGCATATTTTAATCACTCTCGCATTTTTGTTCTAACACACACACAATCAGAGAGTGGTACTGGCCAACACAAGCTTTAAAAACATACACACGCACGACAGAAAACAGACCTGTGATGTAAATTTATACAAACACTGGAGACATAGTAATGTGACGGGGATATACTGCATAAAGTGTGTGTGTTGAAATAGTACATGAGCTGACTATGTAAGCAGAATTTAACAGTGACATCATGTCTGATGCCTTTATAATGGAAAAGACAAAAAAATTGAGAAAGAATTCCTCTAATTTACTTTCAGGACTACACTGTGCAGCGGCGTCCCGGGGAATTTGAGGCCAGTTGATGTGCAGTTGGAGAATTTAACCGCGGACACTGAGAGACTGGGCGTGTTCTGCGTGAAAGATAGCGGTCAGTTTTAAATCACTGACACTGGAGAAGGGGACTGTGTTTTTTCACTTATGAGGGATCATGAGGGACTATTTCATGTAACACATACCTAAAAACTTTGGCCTGTTTCATACCGCATGTGAAAACCGAAGAGCAAAAGCATGTGTGTTAGTTTCAGCGCCAACACAGAGGAGTTTTCAAACTTTTTATGCCATGGACCCCCAAATATGATTGTGTATTCGAAAAATGTGATTGTATTTCAAAAACATTTTAGTATATTTATTTTGCACTACCATCACATTGGTAAAGATTCTCAGCAGCCAACCTCCTATAACCATTTTATCATTTATGTTGTTAATAAAGGGATTATTCGATATATTACTCCAGAAATTACTTTTCTTTTCTATAAATGTCACTATAGAATGCTGTCACAATGTGAACCTGACAGTGTGCAGTGTGAAACTGGCTTTACATGTAATTTAACCTTTTCACTTTATGAAATTTTCTTTTATAATTTATGACAACCTCTTCACCTTTCATCCATCAGATGTTCCATGTGGGCAGCCACCTTCATTCCCACACTCACATCTGCAGGGGAAAACTGGTCTGGACCTGGGGGATGAACTTCTGTATACCTGTGAACAAGGATACAAACTTCCCAATGGAGATACGGGCTTCAGCCTGCTTTGCGACAGTTGTGGAGAATGGTACGGCCTGGTGCAGCATTGTGTGAAAGGTGAGCTGCAAACACAATGATGAGATTTAAAAATAAAAGGAGCCATGCTGAATATGAGACAGAGGCTCCAAGATGCATAATTCTTGAGGTTCAAAGGGTTTATTTGGCTTTCGGGTGTAGCTGCGTAGTCTTCAATATGTTTTATTTGTTGCAGATGATCCTGAAGGCCACATCGACTATGAAGATAAGTTCACAGATGGCCATCTCCTTGAGAATCCGAGGGAGGAGCATCATATTTCTTTGAATCCAGGAGGAACGCAGTCCACTGTTCATGAAGTAGAAGAATCCTCTCCTGAGCCTGAGCCTGAGCCTGAGCGGACAGTCATGTCTGAGGAGGAGAATGAGAATGATGGAGATTCAACTATATCAGTCACTGAACCTCCAGTGTCTCAACTCAGTCAGAAGCATATGTTCTGGTTCCCTTCAGAGGCCTTCCAGGAAGAGAAGGAGCAGCCGGGTATCACCACTGATTCCTCCTCTGTTAAAAACCCCAATGAAGATGAGAGTCGCATGACGGTCAAAACAACCAACAGCCAGTCCGGTCCTGACATTATTGCAGAGGAAAGTGACTATACGACAGATCCTCCCACCGATGAACCTACCAGTCCCAGTGCCGGCGGCTCAGACGAGTCCTGGCTAGATGGATACCCTGTTACTCAGGATGAAGATAAAGCTGGAGGTGAGTCCACAGGGGAGGCAGGGCCAGAGCAAGGTGTGGAGTCAGAAACAGAGACCTTGACTGGCCACTCAGAAGTTGAGGTGTTTGAGGATGTAACTAAAATCCCTGTGGAAGATGAGACAGGGGGTTTGACTGACAACCCTGAGGAGGACGAAGATGGAGAAATAAAAAATCCTGAGGACACAATCCACAGGAAAGGAGACGAGGAGGAGCTCGGTAAAGGGACGACCAGATTTGAAAAGGAAGAGTCTGTTATAACACCTTATGAGGAAACAACTGAAGGACTTTCAGAAGATGAAATGGCGAAAGAAACGTACACACCAGAGAAAACAGACTCTGACGAATCCAAAACATTGGGGTTTGATGGTGTTACTGACAGTCCAAATGGTGTGGAGGTGAAGCCCACCACTGTCATTACTGAGATCACACCCAGTCCAGATGATATTGCTGTGCACAAGCGGCCCATGCCATACACACCGGCTTCCCCTCCTGAAAACGTGAGCACCAGTCAAGGCGGCTTGGGCCCTGAGAACACATCCACACCTTCTGGGATGGTACATCTGGATGGGCCACCTGATTATATCACCAGCACGCCTACACCCGTCATCAAGCATCCATGGGAAACCTTCGATGACCACTTCCTGGAGCACATCCCAGGTCATGTCCCAACTGAAAACCCTGAAAATCGGAGCGTGATGGAACGAGGTGGAGATCACAGCCTAGATCAACAGGAGCGGGCTGGAGAGGGTGCTTGCGCAGAAGACCCCTGTCACGGTTCAGGCCGTGGGCCCATGATCGCGGCCATTATCGTTGGCGTTATAGCAGCGGTGGTGGGTGTGGTCTTGGGGGTGTGGTGTTATAAAAAGAGGCAACAAAAGAGCTCTCACTACCAGCTCAATGGAACTAACAGGCAAACACAGTGCATTGAATTACAACAGACTGTGTGAAAGTCATACAGATCCTCATAAAGCCACACAGCTTACTCAACCATCCATACATAGCCATTTTATTTGTGAACATTACAGTCTACATCCACCGGGGCTCAGCAAAATCCAGAGTAGAAAAAGTGAAAATATCTATCTATCTATCTGTCTATCTGTCTGTCTGTGTATCGTTCTATCTCTCTATCTATCTGTCTATCTATCTATCTATCTATCTATCTACCGTTCTATCATTTAATCTGTCATTCTATCTATCATTCTATTGTCTATCTTTCTAGATAACAAAACTTTCTGTGACCAAAATTCAAAGTTGACAAACTTTGCTTTTCTAATTTTGTAGTAAAATTATAGTTATATTAATTTCTTTAAGTTTTTAATTGACTTAAATTTCCTTCAAATTCAAGAATTGCATTGGAAAATAATCTTAATTCTATTCTGAATGCCACACAACCCTGACTTTCACACTAACACAAGGTGTCTCTGTTTAACACTCCTTTATCGCACAAGGTTGGATTGTTTAGTGCTTTAGTTAGTATTTCTGATTTACAATGTTTTCTTTTTCTTTATATTTTCATTGTATTGTGGATAATTGATATATCATGAATCTGATGTCTTCTCTTGCTTTGGACGGACTACATTGGACTGTTGGTCGGTGCATGTGTGTACGTGGTGCCCGTCTGTCCAGATTTGTACGTGTTTATAGCTTTGTCCATTAGTGAGTAAGTGTGTGTAAGAGAATCATTGTGACTTTAGCGTATTTTGGTTTTGAAAGAGAGCAGTCAGTTCAAAAGAGAGTGTGGTTGAACTGTGTGCGCAATTGAGTTTCTAGCTTGAAGACAGGTGAGACATTCTGGTCAGAGGAACTGAGGGTGAATTTTGATTGGCTTTCAGCTCTTATAGACCTCAAGCAGGCAGAATAAATAGCTTTCATCCCTAAATTTAGAATACAATGAGCATTTGTTCATTTCAGACCTTTTTCCTATAAATAAGTGAGCTTCTTGGGGTTGAGCTCAGGACTCAGAAAGATTCACACTCACAGACAGGTGAGACATTCTTCTCAGAGGAACTAAGGGTGGATTCTGATTGGCTTTCGACGCATTTACAGCTTACTGAGTTTCAGTTTCTTTAAAATATATGTAGTGCTATAAAAGTTATATCATAGCAGACTATTTCCCAAATATCTCCTTGATGTTCAGTGCAGACTTTTTGGCCATGTCTTATACAAGATATTTAGTTCGTTCATCACCTCCAGCAACGTTTATGAGGCATATTTATATCATGTGTATTATAAATGTAAAAACTTGATTTTAGAACTAGTGAATTAAAACAAAAACACAAATCAGAATCACTTTTTATTTCAATTGTCATACTGAGGTCAAACATATAGTATGCTATTTTTAGATAATATTAGTCATTTATTTCTAGGTGTTGTTAGAGCAAATGTAGCATTTTTATACTGTTTGATTGAATTATCAATGAAGAAAAGTGGAGTGAAACTTCATGAATTTTGCAGTGTCATTTGTAAGTGTCCATTAATGATCGACTGACAGTATTAACATTATCTAACTGTTTGGGTATTTTTGATTGTTGGCTGTTGTTGTTGTTGTTGTCTTTTAATATGTTTTCCAGCCCTGACATCTCTATTTAGCAGAGAAGCTAGCACGGTCTTATTTTACATTAGCCATTTAGAGGACGCTTTTATCCAAAGATACTTACAAATGATGAAAATCACAAGCAATTTATCATACAAGAGCCAAAACACTTGCATTTACTTACAAAATAATCTCATTTCTAGATCAAGAAATCAGTTCCAGTTGGCTGCTGTAGATGTATTGAAAGCTACAGTGGACAAACCCATGAACTTCTTACCATAAAATTGGTAATTTGCTATATGTGAGGTAAATGTGGCCATTGGAACTATTTTATTTGCTCTGATATCTTCCGAAGGTTATTTTCTGAACTGTAAAGTGTTTGTATTGTGATGTGGAACTGTGAGACTTCATACTCTTTGTTCTATTAATCTGTAATCTTTTCAATTCCATTTGAAGCTAAAACTGCTTGGTAATATCAACATTACACTGTAACAATGTCAGTTAGATGTGACATGAGGGTATCTGACTAAACATAGCTGTGGAAAGCTAACGGAACATTAACCAATAAATTACTTTGGGGGGAAAATGGCCGCTTTAGTCTTCCTTGGTGTCAACATTACTTAAATAGGTTTAAAAAAACATTTCCTTCCTAAAATAAGACTGCAAACACACTAGCGTTGCCAGGTGTCTCTGTATGTGTGTAAGACCAGCAGAGCCAAACCTGATATCACAAAAGAGGGACATGTTTTCTGTGTCTATGCTGTCGTTTTTACCACAAAACAAAGACGAAACACTCAGAAACACTCCTGCATACAAATACTCGCACAGCGGGAGAACAGAGACTTGTTTAAATGTGTTTAAACATGGAGTATCTGTGCAGTTTATCACACCATAGTAGGAAAAACCCACAGAGAAAAGGAAAGAAGGGGTGGGGGATGAGGAACGAGAGATGTGGAGGCAGTCTGGATTAAAAAATGACTGTCCACATGCACTCTTAAAAGTAAACGTGTTTTGCTTAAGGTCTAGTGTTTAGTCTTTTGCTATTATATTTAGTCTGAATGTTTACTGCTTTTAAGGGCAGGCAATACTGATTCAGCCTTTGAAATAGACAAGTTTGTTTGAGTTCTTCTACGCAGCACCATTTCACACATATTTTGAATAATAGCCAAGTGAACATTTGTGAAGTTATCAACAACAACATATTAGTGCCAACATTTGGTCCAAACAGACTGCGTGAGGCTTGGGATAACCAAAACTTTGCTAAGCTCAGGATCTTAAAGTAAGTCAGTCCTTCTGAAATGCCAAATACACAAATTCTCCACCAGAAGGAGGATTGTACAAAGATATTGTAACACTTGAGGTAACAAAATATTAATTAAAACAATACAGATATAGAAAATGACAGATGAATTAACCAGTATTTCACAGCACAAAAGCGTCGAGTTCAAGCATTTTCATCCACATTATTTATTACAACAGCATCCGCATCTGTAACAATCAGCCAAAAAAATACATTTTCAGTGTTTAAGCAGTTCTTGGGGCCCAATTCTCCCTGGATAGCTTCACATGGTAACAACATTGCTCAGATTGTATTCAGTATAGTAAAGCAATCTCCATTAAAACAATCCAACCAACAAAATAAAAACAGATCATGTAAACTGACAGGGACTAAGATTCAAAATTATAATCTTTTGGTTTGTGGCGCATAATCTGTAGGCTACTTACATGTGTAAAAATAAGTACATATTTTAGTACAGATGTCTACAGTAAAAAGATATCAACACTTCCAATCACCAACCCCTAAATAAATACGAGAACACAAAATAGTACAGGATGGTCCATCCTGGATGGAGAATACCTTTATGGTCTTTTTCACAATGTTTTCATTTCAGTGCAAATTAAATCATTTATTCATTCTCAGCATCGAGATATTCATCAAGAAATTCTAAGACTTCACCCTGAAAGAGAAAAATGGTTGGAGGAAGAGTTAGAGAAAGAATGGTGTTTATTAACAGTATATCAGTATCTTAATGATACTAAAATTACACTGCGCTGTAATAAAATAAGGATATAAACGCTTTCATTTATCAGCCACTAGAGGGCGGTGTGACACAGTAAACGGCTCAGAGTAAATCAGTAAGCATAGTGCGCACCCAAGTGGCCAAAACTCACATTGCAAGTATTCAGCAACGCTCCGAATTTTTGAAAAACACCTTCATGTTTGTGAATATTATGCAAGCATACAAATAACCCATGAACAAACACTCTCAGCTCTCACCTCATCATCTGACAGTAACTTCTGTTTGGCAAATTCTAGCATCTGCAGCTGTAGCGTTGTCTGATTGTAGTACCGTACTGCTTCCTGTCATGTGATAATGTATCATGAGTACAACATCAAACATCTACAGAAAAAATGCATTTATTCATTATTTACCATGACGTGAGACACCTACCGCTCTAGGAAAGAAATCCTCATCAGACAGGCCAAATTTTTCTCTGTGGTACCGATAATAATCCACATTATTCTTCATCACCTCATCACTGGGATCAAAGAGCATGTAGCTGGCCACACACGGTACAGCGTTCTTCAGATCATTCACTGAGTGAGAATGAAGGAGAGAAACGTTTGAACGGAAGCGTATGTTTCATATGTCAGTTATTCACATTCATGGTTCACGTAAGTTGTTATGTAAACAGAGAATTTTCTAGACTTACATTTATAATAAGCAAACTGGAGGTAGTGGTACATGGTTGCCACAAATTTCTCAACAACAAATCCACCTACAACCGGCGTGAGCTCGCTCTCACAGCGAACCTTCCTCTCCAGAACCTCTGTGTAATGATCTAAAGACAAAAACAGATATGTTTCAGCTAGAGTTACAAAGGATCTCAGAGGCAGACATGACAAGAGCAGCAGGTATGTGCCAACCTGCAATAGACGAGTAAAAGTCTTTGAAGTCTTTGATCTGTCTGGATCCCTCTGACGCTGCGATGCACTCATCATACACTTTGAAAAAGTCTCTCAGTGCCAGCTCCATATCTGACACTGACGTTCTGAAGTTATCACCATTGTACGCCCGCACGGCCCGAATAAAAAGCGTCTAAATAAGAAGAACCGGCATTAACCATATGTGACTGTAAACTACAACAGTTTATTACATTCAACAGACGTTTTACAGTTGTATACATTTACCTGAGCTTGGATTGCACAAATGTAGACATAAATATTATATACGCACTACTGCTAAAAAAGTTTGAGGTCTTGAGATTTTATGTTTTTAAAATAAGTCTCTTATGCTCGCCAAAGCTGCATTCATTTGCTCAAAATGACAGTAAATTAGTAATACTGTGAAACTTTATTAGAATTGAAAATACCTGTTTCTAATTTTATAGATTTTAAAATGTTATTTATTCCTGTGATGGCAAAGCTTTAGTATCACATCCTTCAGAAATCATTCTTATATTTTGATTTGATAGTCAAGAAACATTTCTTATTATAATCAGTGTTGAGAACAGTTGTGCCGGGTAATATTTTTTCTCAAGATTCTTTGACGAAGAGTATTTATTTGAAACAAAAATATGTTAAAATTATAAATCTCTTTTGATCAATTTAATGCATCCTAGCTGAACAAAAAAATGTATTAATCATACTGCCCCCAAACTTCTGTTATGTCTATTTCTGCATATAATTGAATACACATTGGTCATTATAAGTAATGCTATCAGCATATCTGAAAGAAAAATTGAATTTGAAAACAAACAGGAATTTCAGGATTTCTTAGTATTTAGATTGACCCCATTTTGCTTTAATGGCAGCAGCTCTCAAGGAGCATTAATAAGAGGATTTGATTTCCTTTTATTCAGTGTTTTGTGAATGGGGTCTCACCTCATATGACTTGGTCTCCAGGTCTGTCAAATGTTCATCAGCTCCAGGTAAACTCTTGTAATAGTTCATGTTCCTCTGCATCATCTCATCATTAGGATGCTTCAGGAGGAACGTGTATGCTGCAGATACAGCTTTGGCCAAATTATCACTCTGGAATAATTCATAATACTCCATTTTGTCAGACATTTCCCAACCAAAACTCCACACATAAAATATTCAAACAAATCATGGTACTAAAAATGGTAAAACCACTGATTTTTATAGTATGCTATTCTTTTGACATGGTATTTTGGTAATATCAGGGATTTTCCACATGTACTTGAACAATGCATTGCACATGATAGTATTCTTTGAAGTAGCCTACTTTGAAATACCATGTATTGTGATGGTACATGGTTAGTACTATGGTATTACCATCTAATACAATCTACACAACGAAAAAGCAAAAATCAACCATATCGTACTACCATGTTTAACCATCTGCAGTCCTATTATCTATTACCATGTTACAGTACTGCAAAACACTCAATTACCCTTAAACTAGCTTCATAAATAATTGTAGATGTAATGAGAGAAATTTAATGTTTTGTTGCAGACTCACTTTGAAGTAAGCAAACTGCAGGTACTTGTAGGGTTCCCGTTTCTCAAACTCCTCGATGGTTTCACGGCTGGGGAGCGTCTGCCTGAAGGCAGGTAAGCCCTGCTTGCATCGCTTCAGACACTGAGCTCGCTTCATCACGTTACCGAAGGCGTGCAGCTCGGGGAAGTCGCTGAAGCGGGTCTCGTCGTCGAGGCGCACCGTGCTGCAGTTGAGGTTACAGAAGGCCTCGCTGTCCCTGAGCAGCCGGTACAGCCGGAGACTCATCTCCAGAAACTCCACTGTCTCGGGCCACTTCTCCTCACTGTACTGGTCTAAAGCGTGTCGGTACGCCGAGTCCAGGGGCATAAGCTCGTGCCGTGGGAAACTGCGAAAGTTGTATTTCTCATACTGCGCAAGAACGCAAAAAGAAAAACAGAATAAGAGAAATGCAAGCCTGAGGCAGTGCGATGAGGACGCCATGGTCCCTTATGGGAATCCCAAAGTAAAGTTACGCAGGAGTATGAGAGCACAAGAACCGCCCGCTCCGCAGCCTCTCCACGTCCCCAAAGTCAGGCAGAACACACCCTTCCCCCATGCAGCTAAAAAAACAATACAGTGATTTACTAAAATATATTAATTTATTCGTCACATCCCACCGGTAACATTTAAATTTACGTTTGAAGGGTCGAAAAGAGCATATTCTACACATAGTCCTAGTTTGGCTATGCAACTATGAAAGTTCACACTCTCTTGATTTGTGAACATTTTTCATGGCTGCTGTAAGTAGTTATATAACCAGAACAGTTTAATTCCACTTTGTCCCTTTAAAAGATATTTGTGTCCAAACTCTGCAAGGAAGTATGTGAAATATATCATTATATAGATCACACAATTACAAAATCTGGTGTATACAGCCTATCATGTAATTTAAACGTTTGAAGAAGTCATTTATTAGAACATTATTCACATTACAAAATAAATGAAACTAAAGTGAATGGATGCATTTAGGTGTAAGAAGAATTTATATCTGAAATTTTATAATACATGCATTATTCAAAACGTACTGAACTATCATAAGGAGACATATGATCATCTGATCTACTGAATATAAAGTTTAAAAAGGCCTGTTGCACTGCTCGGTGGGCCCTCTATAATTACATGCTCGTAAACCCCCATCATAAAGCGCGAGCCGCCCCTCTCTCTGCCACGTAGAAAGCATTCCAGCCTCTAGGCCTGCATTTCCGCATTATCCCTGCAAACGGAGCCCTTTCCTGCGCATTCTCCATGTAAAGTGACACCGGAGCCACAGGAAGAAGTTAGAGGGAGTTTGAGGAATCATCCACCACGTCTACACACTTCCCTTCTCAACTACAGTGAGCGAGCGGGTTTGAGGAAACTGCTGCAGCGCCCGAAAGCAGCAACGAGCCCTTTGCAAAACACAAACGGAAGATGATACGGTTAACGGTTCAGATGATTTTCCTGGCTTTCCTAGTGACATTCGTGGCGTGCAACGCGCCGCCGGTACCGTTAGATGACATCGTGATTGAGAAGACGTTCACTCCGGAGCGCTGCGACCGGATGGTCAAGTCTGGAGACTTTGTTCGGTATCACTACACCGGCATGTTCCCTGACGGAAAGAAGTTTGACTCTAGGTTAGTGAAAAATGCATGTCTGACCTCCATTGTTCATCTTCTTTACAGTCTGTGGAGCTCACAGCCACGCAGGCAGAGCAGATGGAACTTGCTCAATTACTATGAACGATGAACATTTACTTTTACAAAAGCACGTCGTATACATTTACAACTGATTTAAAATAAGCAAAGATTTTGTAAATTTTAATATGGAATGATTGTAGAAGTGAGTGAATGAAAGGCCTACATGAATGAATGTACAAGTGACCGAGTGAACCAACGAATGAATGAGTGAATGAATGAAGTATGGTGAATGGCTGTAATTGTCATAATGCTTAATGAAAGGATATACTTTTTCAGCTTCTTAAAAGAAATTTCAACTTTCAAAATTGTAAATAAAACAAAGATCATTGGAGTATATCATACAAGAAAATACTGTTTTAGTCTGTCTCTTTCAAAATTTCATGTTTAATTCAGTGTTACATGTTATTTCTTTGTAATTATTTGTGAAATTTACTAGGAGTTTGTGAGTGAAAATAATTCTACCAAAAAAAAAATTCAATGTAGATTTAATTAATTTAATATTTCAAAGAAAATTTAAAAAATATTTATTTTGCAAATGTATTGTTACTCAAAATTGTTATTGCACTAACCTATTTTTAATTTAATTTAATTGCTTACGAAGAAAGAAATCTTTTTTTTTTTAAAACAAAAAAATTGTGTGAGATAAGTCTTTACAGAGAATGTATTTTAAATTATTGTTCTTAACCCATTTCCAAATATTTAAATTATAACAGTACCAATGCGTTTCGGCCTAAGAGCCTCCCTCAGGGAAGACCCCGAGGAAGGCTCTTAGGCCGAAACGTGTCGGTACTGTTATAATAAATATCTCCTTATCACAAGTAGTGCTGGAATTTTTCCTCACATTCCTGTATTTAGTTGTTCTCATGCACCTTGTGAGTGGTAATGTTGCTCCAGATTCTACCCCAAATATTTAAATTAAAAAATACTGTTTAAGTTTACAAGATTTTGATTATTTTAATGCAAGACAGTTATTTAATTATTTTGCCAAATTATTAAAAAATAAAAATATATTCTCTAAAAAGTCTTTATATCTTATGTCTTTATATATATATATATATATATGTGTGTATGTGTGTGTATCAGTTTTAAATGTTTTTACTGATGTTTGTTGGTATGTGTGTTTGCAGTTATGACCGTAGCACCACCTATAATGTGTTTGTTGGACAGAAGAAGTTGATTGCTGGGATGGACAAAGCTTTAGTGGGCATGTGTGTTAATGAACGATGGATGATCAAAATCCCTCCACAGCTTGCCTACGGAAAGGATGGTTATGGTAAATCCACTTTTTTAAAAACACAGCGCTCTATTCACTTTATGCATGAATGTCTGTCAGTGTAGGTGGCATCGGTACATTTACATTTAAATAGCCACATACCACTAGGCAACATGCTAATGCGTGAAACTCACTGAGACCTACAATACCCAAGATTTTCCTGAACTCCTGCTGAGTCAGAGGAGCATGGCATCTCCAGGTGGAGAGAGAGAGGGGGGAAGTTGAACAGACGGGGGTGTGAACTCCCAAAGGGAGTGATCCGAAGAATGTTGAGCCATGTCCACTTGTCGGAACTAGTTAGTGTGTGTCTGCCCAATTCAGCTGCAGGAGACACAAACGGATGTGTGTAATTTAACTTCACATATATACAACAGACATAAAATAATAAGTAATCTCAGACACATTCACCTCATGATCAGCTCTTTCAGTGAAATACACAATACACTGGGTGGCACACTTCCCCCTGCACAGTTTT
This sequence comes from Tor tambroides, assembly GCA_021397915.2. NCBI lineage: Eukaryota > Metazoa > Chordata > Actinopteri > Cypriniformes > Cyprinidae > Tor > Tor tambroides. The sequence goes on from JAFVLL020019599.1 coordinate 14,016, forward strand.
ACTGTAGTGAGCAAACAACATCTAATAATGCAGCCTTTATAGTTAACACAAAGACTAAAGCATTTATTGTAGTAGCTGGTTTTAATCATGCTTCAGTGGGCAGATTTCAAAGCTGCCAAGCTGGTTTGGTTTTTATTTCTCACAGTATTTTTATGTCGCTCCTGGTCAGGTGACATCATCCCCCCAGATTCCGTCCTTCACTTTGATGTGTTGATGTTGGACATTTGGAACACAGAGGACAAGGTGCAGATAAAGACCTACCACAAGCCAGAGAGCTGTGGCCGCACTGTAGAAGTGTCTGATTATGTCCGTTACCACTACAATGGTACTCTGCTCGACGGCACACTGTTCGACTCCAGGTGAGATGAGTCATGTGAACCTAAAAAAAGGGGGATAAAAATAAAAAGAAGAGATAGATAGATAAGTAGATAGATAGATAGATAGATAGATAGATATTTTTAGTAATTAAATTTTTATATTGAATAACTTTTATTAAACATTTTATATTGAATAAACACTTATTACACATTATTGTCAGTTACGGTTTTGTTTCGCCAACAACAATAGTTCCACAGCCGCCATGTTACAACAGGGAGGGAATGTTTTGAATGTTTATGAACAGTTAGCCCAATGATTCAATGACTCATTCATTCTAAGTCATTTGAATGAAGGCATCAAATGACTCATATAGACAGTCACATGTCACCACCTACTGGCGTAATCATGTAACATCCAGAAAGAGCCACAAAAAATCCCTATCACTAATAACAGGTTTATTTGTTTATTTAAATTTAAAAAACTATTAAATTAAATAGGATTAAAACAAAATGATAAAATAATATAATTAAAAATTGATCTCAATAAATAAATATTAAAACTAGATAAATAAATATAAATAATTAATACGTCTAGCATTACTATAATGAGTATAAATTAATAATAGAAACAAAACCTTTTCCAAAAAATATTTAACACGTATTTATAATATTTTTATTTCATAGTATAAATTAGGCCTTTATACACTCTTGGACCTCTTGACCAATCAGGTTCGAGGACCAGAACTAACTGCACAATAATGTATGCATGCAAAATATGGTTTATATGTGATATATTAAATATGAAAAAATATTTTTAAAGAATTCATCTAAAAATTATTCATAATTAATTTATAAACATATAGAATTAAACATGAACATATTTAAATTTTGGACATAAATAGGTTAAAACATCTTTAAACTTTAACATTTATTTTATTGATTTATTATTAATTGAGGAAAATATTGATATCATTTAAACAAATGTGTGGATGTCTGAATTTTATGTATTTCACAATTAGTAATTCTCATTCTTTCATTTGCAGTCACACACGTATGCGCACTTATGACACTTACGTGGGGATTGGCTGGCTCATTGCGGGAATGGACCAGGGGCTTTTGGGAATGTGTGTGGGAGAAAAGCGCTTCATCACCTTGCCACCTTTCCTTGGCTATGGAGAGAATGGAGATGGTTAGAGTCATTTTATTAGAAATATATACTAACAATATTTGTGCATGCAAAATAAGTATTACAATATCCAGTTATCTCCACTTACAGGAAGTGACATCCCCGGTCAGGCCTCTCTGGTGTTTGATGTGGTTCTGCTGGACCTTCATAACCCCAAAGATGAAATCAAAGTAGAGGTGCAAAGCCTTCCAGATCACTGTCCACGCAAGAGTGTAGTAGGAGACTTCATGCGTTACCATTATAACGGATCCCTGCTGGACGGCACATTCTTTGACTCCAGGTAAAAACCCTTGATTTGAACAGAAACCATTTGTGAAGTGATATACAGTGCACTTATGCTTTTGTTTATGTTTCAGTTACTCGAGGAATCGCACTTATGACACTTACATCGGTAAAGGCTATGTGATCGCAGGCATGGACCAAGGACTCCTGGGTGTGTGTGTTGGAGAGCACAGGAGGATTGTTATCCCACCTCATCTGGCATATGGAGAAGAGGGCACAGGTGTGTGCTGATTGGTCTTTTTAGAGTCAAAAGAACATGAGGTTAACTTTTATCTTTGTATTAATCTCTTCTGTCTCCTCATATAGGAACTAAGATCCCTGGCTCAGCTGTGCTGGTGTTTGATGTCCACATTATTGATTTCCACAACCCATCTGATACAGTTGAGATCACCAGTGTGAAGCCAGAGAAATGCACCTACAGTGCAAAACGTGGTGACTTTGTCAAATACCACTACAATGCCACTCTGATGGATGGCACTTACATCGGCTCCACGTGCGTTGCAATTATACGTTTGTGTATTATGTTGTTTTGGCATGTTACAAGTATTTGATCATTATATTGCTATGGAAATGGGGATCAGAACGTATGGTTTATATTTAGAAGTTTTATCTAATTTATGTTTTCCATTGCGTCTGTTTGTAACTGCAGGCACACCTTTGGTAAGACATATGATGTGGTTCTGGGGGCTGGACAGGTGGTCGTAGGCATGGAACAAGGCCTTATAGGAATGTGTGTCGGTGAGAAGCGCAAGCTAGTCATTCCACCTCACCTTGGCTATGGAGAGAGGGGAGTAGGTAAGACATCCTTTCACAAACACAAAAACATATGTTATATATATATATATATATATTTTAAAAAACAATACAAATATATAGTCAATATATTAATATTAAATAATTACATACATATTATGAATTATAGATAGTAATATATAATGTACATATTTTATATTTATATGTAAATATTTTATATTAATATATATTGCAAAACAAAAGAACTGTCTCATAAGAGTTAATGGGTGACAATAAGGTTCCTTTTGTTAACATTAGTTAACTAAATTAATTAACATGAACTAACAATGAAAAAATTAATTTGATTAATACTTATATTTATGAATCATAGTTATTTTTAGTTTCAGCATTTAATAATACATTATTAAAATCAAAAGATGTATCTGTTAATATTATTTAACTGGCCTGAGCTAACATAAACTAACAATGAACAAGTTGCATTTTTATTAAAGATTAATAAAAACTTTAACAAATGTATTGCTCGTTATTAGCATTAAGAAATGGGACCTTATTTTAAAGTTTTATGAGTAATTTGATTTCTGGTTGTGCTGAATTCATTCACTAAAAAGAACCGACTCATTTGCTCAAACTGGTCATGACCGATGCTGTATGTGTGTGCAGGAAACACTATCCTTAGAGGAAAATATCAGAAGCCTTTTATTTGTCAAATAAAAATGTTATGTTACATGTATGTAATGCAACATGAAATGTAAAATGTTATGTTAATGTTAAACATGTTATGACAATAATACTTGAATTTTTATTGCAAGTTGTGGTGGACCCACCAGAGGGAGACAAAGTAAATTCTTCTAACAACCTACTCAGCTAAACTAACAATTTAGGTGCTTGCTGATATATTGACATTCAGGGAGGCTGTTGCTAAATTCGAAACCACATACTTGTATACTACTCTTACTATTTTTGCCTTTCTGTGGAAGTAATAGTAAGTGTAGTATGACAGTATGACAGTATGTTTACTTCAAATTTACATATTTCCCACAAAAAATATATTATTAAGTACCATTTCTTGTTCAGATGGGGAGGTCCCTGGAAGTGCCGTGCTGTTGTTTGATGTTGAGTTGGTGGACGTGGAGGAAGGTCTTCCTGAAGGCTACATGTTTATATGGAACAGTGATGTTTCACCCAACCTTTTCAGTGAGATGGACAAGAACAAAGACGCACAAGTGGACAAAACTGAGGTATGTTGTTTTATACTGCGAGTGCGTGCATAGCAATACATCTCCAAAATGTTTATTAAGCTAAATTCTCCAATGTCTGTCCCTTCCATACAGTTTTCAGATTACATCCTCCAGCAGGTAGAAGAGGGCAAAGGTCGTCTGGCGCCAGGTTTTGACCCCCAACGCATCATAGAGAATATGTATGATAACCAGGACCGCAACAAGGATGGACGAATCACAGAGGATGAGTTTAAACTCAAGGCAGATGAAGCAGCTGCTCATGATGAGTTATGAGGCTGGACTCAATTTGCCAGTGAAGTGTCACTCAGAGATGTTGTTTAATTTAGATGTTTGTCTGAGAGGTGTGTGCATGTGTGAGTGTGCATAATTGTGTTTATATATGATTTTTTTTTTTTGTACGGGTCTCTGAATGTTTGCTAGAGTCTGGAGTGCAAAACATTACTT
>JAFVLL020019600.1:0-15120 GCA_021397915.2 Tor tambroides
CAATGCCCAGCATATTAATAGCGGCTCCCTGATGCCCGCATTTTATTTACAGTATAATTACCCAACGATATAACTGCGTGAGAAAGTATTGAAATTTAGATTTCCCTGTGTTTTCTTCCTGTGAGCTACTGAAATGAGCTGCACTGTGAAACAGCCAATCACAGCAGAGCCGCACTGTGAATCAGCCAATCAGAGCAGAGCTCAACATTAATATTCATGACCCTTCCACATAAGCCAATAACAGACCGTTTCATTCTGGGGAGAAATCCTAGGGTTGTAAATGCATATTTAACTGTTTCTGGAGAATTTTTGCACTTACCTAGGCCACATACCTTCTATGTAGATATCAGAGAACAATTTAAAATATTGTATCAATGCATTCTATGGCACCTTTAAATCCCCCACACTGCCTTGAGCTGTTAACACACACACACACACAACTAACCAGAGGAAGAAATCCATATCTCATCATTGTCATACACAGTCATTATCATCACCATCTTCATCATCACATCTGCTCACCGCTATTATTACAAACACCTCCATCAACCACATGCTCTCCACCCACAGGGCTGAAGAACAAATCAATGTCCATCAGGAGAAATTACATACACTTTTCGTTGATAAAATAGTATGGAACAAAATCAATGAAGTGACAAAACATTAGAGCTGTATGATCATATTACAATTTTTTATCCTCACTATTGCATCAACAGTTTAGGTCATTGAATCAATATTTTCTTTTATGTGTGCATTCATGTCTTTTCCTATAGTTGAATTTTCATTAAATGAATAGCGCTTGCATTTTTCATTGCTAAATGAGGGAAATATGCAGTCAACCTTGGTGAATTTCAAAAATACTGACGGATAATTTAACATGCTTTGTTATTCTGGCAGATTAAAAAAATAAGGCATCTGATCTACTGCATTTAAAAAATATTTTCACAGTAAAGGATGCTAATAGGGAGTAGAAGTGAAAAAAGGAGAAAGGTTTTAAAGCACATTGCAAGAGCAGAATAAAAAGGTGTTAAATGTCAAAAACACACAAAAAATTCATATTAAAAATGTTAAGTATTACACATACTGCCAACAGATAAAAACAGCAAGATGATGATTATTTGAAGACAAGTGCAGCCTCATTTTATATAACTTGTTAAAGGATTTCTCTCAACCACATACATTGAATATGGTCAGAATCTGTCCCTAAATGACCTGTAAATGTGGTTTCTAAAAAATACTATAAATATTTTAGAACAAAAAATAATAGAAAAATAAGAAATAAAATGAAAATAAAATTTAAAAAAAAACATAATAATGAAAAAAATAAAATATTATAAATAAAATAAAAAATAAGATGAGGTAAAATAAAATAATAAAAATAAAAAAAGAATAAAATAATAATAAAATCAAATTAAATAATAAATTAAATTAAATTAAATTTTATTTTTTTAAAAATAAGAGTCCTGAACGCATAATGGAAAAATCAGACAGAAAAACACACGTTTTAATATAGTTGAGACCCCTGCTTCAGGACCAGGACACTCCAGAGGTCAAAAACTCACTCTCATATGGTCAATATTGAGTCATGTGACTTTTCTAGTGTGTACTTTTGAGGCTTGTTTACTAAGGGAAGGCTCAAAGTAATGCATCTTGCATATATTTTATCTGGCCTTTAATGTACCATGAGATTATGATCTAAATCTGATCACCAAAAATACATAAATAGCAAATATAAATGATAATAATAATATTGTAATTGTGAAATCTGTAACCCCAGAACTGATCCAGCCAATCAAATTGCTCACACAAATGACTGACATGCTATATATCCAATCAGCTGTAGAGAACTATGCCACAATAGCTAAAAGGAGGACAGAAAGATGAGTCTCTCTGATGAGTGTTCCTCTTCACAAACACACACACCTGAGCACACAAACACACACGGCTCGCTTCACAGAGCAGCGAGACACCAAAGGCAAGAGACCAAGGAGAGTGAGACAGCGCTGAACAGCATGTGGACTTGTCTGTCTCTCTCTCTATGGTCCAGATGGTGGACCACAGCACGAAGTCTTCACAGCAGAGGCCTCGAGACCCACTGGAGCGTATATCATCAGTGCAATAAACCTCCAAAACGTATGAATCTGTGATTATTCTTCAAACAAGGGTCCGTGCTGTCGAACAGCGAAAGAAGACAAGCCAACATGGCCAGGCCAAATCAAAATGCACTAGTTATCGGTACGCATGGGTCGGGCTGGAGGCTGCTGGTGTGGGACACGGCTGTAACAGGTGAACTCATCAGTCATGTGATGCTGTCCATATGTCCAACAACAGACCGCAGAGCCAGTGTGGTGTTGTGGAGGCTGACGGGCAGCATGTGTTTGGACTGCAACACTGCCAATTACTGTCCGGACAGCTGCCCCAGTTACGGGTCAGGGCAACAGCAACATGAACAGCGCTGAAAAACAAACAGAGCGACCGACTCGCATGCAGAACAATTAAAGTAATACATGCAGATTCTCACATTATATGAAGAAAATAGGTGGTGAATTAATAGCACGATAAGTCACAAGATTTGAGGTATCAATAAATGGCAAGTCTGGAGCTACAAAGAAAAAAGTAGAAATAGATAGATAATCTCACTGACTTTTAACACTTGTCAAATTGACTTTTGAATAAAATAAAATAACAAAATAAAATAAAACAATTAAATTACTTATAAAATAAATCATGATAAAAACATGACAAAAATGATAAATATTTTTCAATTTAACTGACTAAAAAAAAGATGGAGAAATAGACCAATATTTTTATTTTTAACAATTGTCAAACTGACTTTTGAATAAAAATAAAATAAAATAAAAGTAAAAATATAAACAATTAAATTTTATATAAAATAAATCATTATAAAAACATGAAAAAACATAAATATTTTTCAATTTAATTGACTAAAAAAAGATGGAAAAATAGACCAATATTTTTATTTTTAACACTTGTCAAATTGACTTTTGAATAAAAATAAAATAAAATAAAAATTTGATTAAACTATATAAAATATGTAAAACATATAAACAATTATGAAAATTTTAATATAAATAAGTTTAAATAATATAAACTGATAAAAACCTAAAATAAAATGTAATAAAATTAAAAACTAAATTTAAACATTTAAATTAAATTAATAAAATGCCTAAATTTCAGTCCTGAAAGTATTTATGACAAGTGCCTCATGAAAAATGTAAATATTTTCTAAATGTACAGTTTAACGATTAGACAGCTCAAAACAGATATGAAAATAAGTTTGATATTTCAGACTGCAAAACAAATTTAAATATATACAATACATTATGAAGAAGAAGAAATTATTATTATTATTAACATTTTTATAAACAATTTCAGTTCTACATATCAGATATTGAGCACTTAAACAATTTTAATAACATCAGTATCAGCCATAATATCTTGCAAACAAGCCATTTAATAACTTTAATGACTCCAAATCCCTTACTCAAAGTACAGTGACATCAATCATAAATGTAATATTTGTTTTAGCAAGCACTACTACCAAAGTTACAAAAGCCAATGCTGAAGGATGTAGACTTGTGATTTTTCTATTGTGACAAAGATAACTGTGGTCAGTGACACATAAACTCCTGTGAGGGAGGAAGAAAGGCAGCGTGAGTGTTTTGTGGTTTGCTGGCAGCTGTAATTTGTGTTATCTGTATATTTTAGCTCCAGGCCGTTCCAGAGTGATGATCAGACAGCAGACATCCACGATCAACAGCGAGGAGAGAGGGAAACATGAAGCATCATCAGTCACGCATCAGCTAGTCCTGTTATCACGATGTGATCCGCCGCTACTGAACGCCCCATCAGCATTTGTTTGTTTTGGCATTACACGCTCATTCTGTCGAGAAGAAGCGCAAGTGTCTGGAAAACCTTTCTGAGGATCAACATGGATCAGAGTAACAATCATTCTCAACAAGGAGCAAAAATACAGAATCACATGCATGCAGATAAATAACAAGCTAAACAATAATAAATCTACATTTTTACATTTTCAGAAGAAATCAGATGGTAAAGTAATAGCACAAGAAGCTACAAGATTTCATCATTAATATATCTGTAGCTAGGGCTGTGCGATTAATGGAAATCAAACCGCAATCGCGATTTGAGACGTTGCGATTCACTAATCGCAAAGCCTGCGACGTGGACGCGATATTCTCTGTTCCAGAGCAAACGCAATTGCATGACTGCCAGCCTTGAATGGCAGTCTTACTAACCAATTGAGTGAGCGCACCTCCGTTCTCCCCAATCAGCAATGCTCTAGCCAACTGCGTAAACACCCACCAAACAAAACAAATAGAAAGCGGGCGCCAGAGAGAGCGAGTGGGATTATGGCGTCTACAAGGTCAGATCAATAGTCAGGCAAAGTAATACTAAAAAAAACTTATAATATGAGTAATATGAGATTACTTCGGTTTCGAAATGACAGACACCGTCACAAAAAACGGTCATTTGCAAGAGCTGTGTCACAAGGCATAAGAGCTCCCTTATCGGTTCTGCTTTTAGTACTGGAGAATAAAAGATACATTCTTAGATGTTTTTATTAGTACATGAACGTTATCTTACACATTTTATCTCCCCAACAGATTCTAATTTGAAATAAGTTTAAAATGCATGTTTGCTATTCCCAATTCACATCTCTGAATGCTTCTCATACTCGCTCCTCTCTGACCCACACGGCGCATATCCCGCGTGTCACGGACGAGCCTTTAACACTTGCCACACACACCCAGCCTGTTTCGCAATGCTCGTTTACACTTACGGTCTTGCGCCCGGCTCCGCACCGCAAGTCTCTATACGAGCGAATCTGGCAATATGGACGAGGCTTGACGAAATCCCAAACTGAAATCCCAAATACTTAAAAATGAATAAATGAGCCTATGTAACCTATGTAATACTTTAATAATTGACTAAAGTAATAAAGTTCTTTATTTACACAAAATAAACAAATCTTTCTGGTGAAGTTCAGTAATTAAGAAAATTGTGTAAAAGTAGTAATACCATTATAATCTTCCCTGCTGATAAAACAATTGATAGTTTCCAGTCACGTGACCGGCTCGAAGACTTGAAGGGCAAAACATCCATAGAACTGCTGCAGAAGCGTGTCAATTTTTCATCTGTTTCCCAGCCGCAAATATTTAGATCACCTCTCAAAAGAATAAAACAAAGGTATTTCTGAACAAAATGCAAGTTTTGGCCATTTGCAATCCATATTAAGCACCCGCGGCAATATTTCAATCATAAACAGTGCGACAAAACGTTGTAAAAACACTTAAAGTACAGGTAATATATTTAAAACGGTAATATTAAAATATCAAATTCAGTAACCTCTATATTAATGATGCATAGTTTACACAGGCAAGCAGATGAGGGCGGAATATGAACGCAGTCCGCTTAACGGTTCAGTGTTTTCCTTCTAATGGTTTTCTATGGGAAGCCATTTAATGTGAAACTTTGCACATTGTGTTTATATTCTGGCTTCATCCTCTTGCCTGTACAAAATACACATCATCAATAAGGTGTCCACTGAATCTCGCCTTTTAATAGCTGCGTTTTACTACATTATTACTTGATGCAATCTGCGTAAAAATAGCTGGCGGTCAGTGGAGCAAAGTTTGGTTTTGCCCGCCAGGGGGGCATTCCTATAAGAGTGTGACGTCGCTTGAAAACCATCAATAGAACCCCTCCCAAAACACATTAGAAAAATTAATGGATTTAAGGGTTATAATGGGAATTGTATTGGTTTTAATATAATGGTGTCTACTGGTATTTGATGGATTCTATTGGTGGGATGTAATCTGGATGGAACCAATAGAACAACAGTAATTCCTATTTCAATAATGCCCAAAATATACTATAAAAAGGAATTTTGTAATGGTTTTAAAGGAAACCAGAAGAATTTCTGTGATGGTTTATATTGTTTTTTGGGGGGGGTTTTTTTAGCAGGGTAACGATACCCATACTGTGCTGCACACTACTGACAATACTGAGCTGAAGCTTGACTTTGCAAAATTAAAACTGCAAATCAAATCGCAATAAAAAAAATATATATATATATATATATATATATATATATAGATAGATAGATAGATAGATAGATATAGATAGATATATAGATATATATAGATATAGATATATAGATATATATATATAAAAAAAAAATAAATAAAAAAAATAAAAAAAAATCGCAATTAGATATTTTCCCCAAATCGCACAGCCCTATCTGTAGCACAAACAAAAATAGAGTGATAATGCGATTCACAGATTTTTTACAGATATTCAACTTCTCAAATTAATTGGTTCTTTGTAAAATAACTTTTTTAAATGACTGTTTGGATAATTCCTTTTTAAATGTGTAGCACAACAGTTATACAGTCCATGAATTAGATAGATCAGACTGTTTAACTATAATATAATATAATATAATATAATAATAGCATACATAATAAAAATACATATTTTTATATTTTTAAATTATATTATTTTTATTATGAATACTTTGTAATTATTATTATTATTGTTATTATTATTATTTCCACAACTATATAATTATAATATCATAAATAAGAACAATACATTCTAAAATTATTAATAATAATTAATAATAAATAATACTAATACTTCTACTAATAATGATATTGTTACTATTATTATTATTAAATTATTATTATTTTTAATTAAAATAATTCAATACTACTACTACTAATGATATTAATAACAATTATTATTATTATTATTATTATTATAAATCCTAACCTTGCATAAATATGATAGCATAAATAAGAAATTATTATTTTTATAATTAATAATACTTTCATTTGTTAAGTTAATATAATAGCATATATAAGAATAATCAAGTATTAAATTATTATTATTATTAATAATAATAAAATAAATCTACTACTACTACTACTACTAATAATAATAATAATAATAACAACAACAACTATTATTATTATTAGCTATGCATATTTTCAACAAGGCACAAAATTAGGAAAAGAGCATGAAATAAACACAGAAAACCACAACTATCACGCTTGTCAGTCTGCTAACTCGTTCTGCATCTTTTTTTGATATATCTGGGCTAAATATGTAACACTGGGATTCAGTTTCCCGTTAAATTCCGAGAGGAACACCACAGTCATCCAGCATGGTTTTCTGAGGAGGATTTACGGCCAAAACATCATACTCTTTTCCAAGTTGAGCTGTAAAGTGAAGTGGCGCAAAAAGCACGTCTAATGGACTTCACTCTCACTCATTTTTTCCCTTTTGTGGAGAATTTTTCATCCCACATCGAGTCTTAAGCCACTGGCACGCCAGGAGCGGCCGAAACATCTGCTTTAGCTTAAGAGAATCAATAACTGCCTCATCCAGACCCCTATCTGTCCTAATATTCCTGAGCTCTCTGGGATGCAGGAATAACATCACAGCCAATACAGACGGTGCCTGCCTGTTCCCTCCATAAAAATCCATCCAATTCAGGAATATGCATACACGAAACTCACAGTGTTTATTTTCAAACCTTTCCTGAAAATGTCCGGAAAAAGGAGTCCACAGTGCAAGCAGATAAAAACAAGCTACGGAAATCTGCGCATGTTAAAGCTGACCTCTGAATGATGCACATGGTTTCAAATTCCACTCAAGCTGAGAGGTTCGAATGCCTGGTTGTTTTGCCAGGCGGCTCATGCCGTTTACGGATCATGTAGGATTACTGCACAAGGTTGAAGAACGACGTGCGGCCTAAGTATGCCAAAAAAAAAAACTGATAACCCTCAGTTCTTCCTCTAGAAGTAACCACATTTCCTCATTCCATCAGAGAACGAAGACTTTGCACATGTTGGCTGCATATTTTCAAACAGATAACAGCGTAGTAGAAAGTGTGACAACTAGCCCCGGTGGTTTTTAAAATGCAGGATTACAGATTCCAACTAGATGGTAAAGTTTTTGGGACAAATTTTATGTTGGCTTGAGAAAGTCTTATCTGAATTTTTGAAATAGATTTGTAAGCTAAAAGTGTGACGTATTTCTAACAAATGTACATACATATAGTATTTCTAACACATTACTTGAATGATTTAACACGCTGCTAGCATGAACTAACGTTTTTAACGTTGCTACCATGAATTAATATGCTGCTAGCACATTACAAACATATTTAGCACATGGCTTACATGTATTTAATACTTTTCAAACATGTTTAATATGTTGCCAAGATGTTCTAACATTGTGCTAACATGAATTAGCATGTTGCTAATATGTCTCTAACATTTAACACGTTGTGAACATTAACATATTGCTAGCATGTTTCTAACATGTTTTAAAATGTTTCTAATATAAATTACATTTTAACACGTTGCTAGCATGTTTAACACATGCTAACGTTTTAGCACATTGTTAACATTAATTAGCATGTTGAATGCATGACTAACGTGTTAACACGTTAGCATGTTTAGTATGTTGCTACCATTGTTTTAAGATTATGTTAACATAAACATGTTGACAAAATAATAAACATGTTGACAAACATCGCTAGCATGAATTAATACGTTGTTGCTAGCATTAATTAGCATGTGGCTAACATGATTCTAACAATTTTAACACATGGCTAACATGTTGCTATCATGAATTAGCATGTATTAACATTATGCTAGCATGTTTCACGTTGCTAGTATGTTTCTAACATATTTTAACACACGGATAGCATGCTTAACATTTGGATATAATGAATTAGAATGTTGCTATTGTGTTTTAAAACTATGCTAGCATGAATTAATATGTTACTAGAAGAAGAAGCTTAAATATTTCTCAAGTCAACATAATCAGGCTGATTAAACAGTGTTTCTGCATATTTTAATGCAACTAGCTTGCCTAATTTATTCATCCTAGCCTCTGTATCAACTGAATTGATCGAGCGGAGCAAATGAAGGCCGAAAAAAACAAATGCATCCCAGTTTCTGGCCCAAAGTGTGTCAACAGCAGCATTTACACCCTATAAACATGTCTGTAATTAAATAAAGCTGATAGAAAACAGCATGGAGCTTGACAGGCGAGGTGTGAAGGGTGTAAAAGTTGACAGTTTTATAGAAAAGATGGAAGAATGTGAGAAAAAAAATGGAGTGTGGCCTGTTTTCCTCTTTCCCACACAAACAGCAACGCCTCATCTGTGCAAGCATTTGACCTTTCCCTGACCCCATGCATCATGGGAATTAAAGCTTTAGTGAGCTATAGTGGTGCAACGGATCACAAAACTCACGGTTCGGATCATACTACGGATTTTGAGTCACGGATCGGATCAATTTTCGGATCAGCAAAAAAAAAAAATTGCTTTTCATTTATTACTAAAAGCTTACTTCTATACCCCAGCAGAAACTACTAGCTTGACTACTATATACAAGAACAATTGCACAAATTACAAGCATAGATGAACAGCCTAAAACATAAAATTACAGGCTATATAAAGACAGTAACAGTAGTATTCAGGTGCTGAAATGTAATAATTAAGTGTAAAACAACACAATAATTCTTACTGCATAAGTTAAATTCAGATTAATCTTTGTTAAAGCTGTGGTGTTGTTTGATTAGCAGACAAGACAGTAGGTATTTCTAGGCTGCTGTCTCTTTAAGACTGAATGCGCTTGGACCTAGGTATTCTCATCTGACACACATTCCATTTCTTTCTTAGTCAGCTGTATACTTTAACTTAAGACATGGGTTTCCTTACCTTATTTCCAAGAATATACCAAAATGATTTTCACGCCTTTTCGCGTGTATGTATCCATCCATTGGCTGATCCGTAGCTGCACTCTCTCTCTCTGTAGGCGTGCGTGCAGCCGCTTCCGATGTTGCGCCAGCGGCGAGCGCAAGCGGCGCCGCAGTCGGTCGATTTCTCCTTAATCTGAATGATCTGAAATTGAATGTGTAATTTGTAGAACCAAACACGTGCAAATGATAACTTTCAGTCTATACTGGTTGAACTAAACAGTTAATCCGCGAATCACATGCGTGCCGAACCATTGGGACTGGTCCGTACGGATCACGGATCATCTATGATCCGTTGCACCGCTAGTGAGCTACTGTACTATCAGTGCACCCAAAACATCCAAAACAATGGAGTAAACACACTTGCATAACTAACAGCTGGGGTTGGGCTTGCCCTGTGTAAGTTTGAGGTGTTAGGTAGCTCAGCTGGACCCAATACCCAACTGTCCCAGAATTCCTTTAGGGCAATGGACTCGAATGCCAAATGAACCTCTTTATCCAATGAGGAGTGAGGCTGAAACCAAACACTCACGTCCAGATGGGAGGCTGTGGTTTGTCTCTCCTCTGTAATCCAGTTGGATTCTCACAGGTAAATGCCTGGTAGGGGCCATCCCAACCACAGCTTTCCCTTTGAGAGTACGGGACGGTCATGAAGCATAATGGTGAGGTTCAAAGATGATTATGAACCTGTGAACTCTGAGGTTAAGTTTCACTTCAAGGTTCGTTTTGAAGTTGATTACAATACAGCCTAGATCCAAATTCACAGGTGTCTGAAGCATAAAAGCATGAAAAGTTGTGATATACAAATATTATTCCTAATATTTGTAAATGTATTTTTCAATATTTGTCCTTGTCAACATTTTTAAAAATGTTAGTTTAGTACAGTTAATCAATAAAATATATACATAAAATATATAAAATTACAAAAATATTATACTGTATTTATTTTTTTGTTATGGAATTATATAAAAACACAGAAGTATTGTATAATGAATACATTATAAAAATACATGCTATTAGGGATGGGTCATGATTTTCGAATATTCGATTAGTCGATTTATTCATCGAATATCGAATAGGTTGTGCGATTATATTTGTCTAAATATTCCCCATGTTTTCGGTGCTGATGCGGCTGAGACGTGCAAGCAGAGGTAAGCGCCAATAACGCACCTAAAAGCTGTCAAAGACAACAGAAGAACAGACTCTCTCACACGAACGCTGTAGACTAGCAACTTAGAACGATGTCAAATAAGAGTTCTGTGCGGATCTAAATATCCCGACGGGAGTTAGAGGTGTGCTGGATCCGTACTGGGAAGGCACGGAAAACAAATAAGCGTTCTGCGGAGCCACTAAAGGGACATATGGTTAGCCATCTTTAGCGATAGCCTTTTACATTACAGTAAATGCAGTTTCACTTACCAGCAATAGAGTAGGACAATGGCGAATGATTTGCAGATCCTGAGCACCACTGACAAACATCTAATCTTGTATGTGTAGTAAGTACAGTGCCGCTCCATAGCATAAACATGTGATCGCTAATCTCCAAAGTGAAAGTAAAACGGTCGCGCGCACGCGCATTCAAAAGCATTTTCACTGCCCCGCAAATTAATAACGGCTCACTGATGCCCGCAGTTAATATACAGAATAATTACCTTGCTTGATATAATTATGAGAAAAGAATTGGAATATATTTTTGAGCAGTTTAATACCTTATGAGCTTAGTTGATTTATCTTCTTGGATGGACTGCTATGTTAATAAGTGCTGTCATTCTGTTGCGTTTATTATATTAATATGTTTCAGCATGTTACAATCATTATATGGCTTGAGTTAAGATAACCTATCTTTAAATAAATAAAACAGTTTGTCATCATACAGATTAAAAGCGTGACTGGTCTCTCTCTCTCTTTGTTTATGGGTGTGTAACACTAGCCTAATAACGTGATGTGCGTGCATGCATACAGGTAAGGGGTGCTATTTTCGAATAGTCGAATAATAATCGAATAATTCCCAGCGATTTTCGAATATTACTTTTGCTTGAAATGCCCATCCCTACATGCTATAGAAGCATAATATGTGAAACATAGCCTACATAAAATACAAAATGAATGCAATAAATAAATATAAAATTAAAACAATTATGCAATATAAATAAATGCTATTTAGGCAAAATATAAAATGAAATATATATAAAATGATAAAAATGCAACATAAAAACATGATATATGTAAGCATAATGTTTAGTTTTATATATATATATATATATATATATCATAACCAAATGCAATAAATAAGTATTATATAGGCATAATATTTAATAAAATGTATATAAAATTATAAAAAAATGCAGACAGATAGATAGATAGATAGATAGATAGATAGATAGATAGATAGATAGTAATAAACACATTGGCCTCCCACATATTCACACATCACTCACCTCACTGACATGCACATTACTACAAAACTGTGAATATGACTGTGAATATGGAAAAACGTGACTATAAGATTGCATCAAGACTGAGGCACTGCTTTCACTTGTGGCGGTCTAATTTTAACAGTGCTAAATATTGTTTCACAGAAAACAAAATGCAGTGTGGTTTAGCACCAACTGCTATTAGAGGATGTCAAACGTATGTGACATGCAGCGTGCCCCATTTACATGCCAGAATTTCTAACATCTTTGCTCATTATGCTAACCCACCTCAGCGCTAGCAACCACAAAACTCAGACCCAGACCAGCAGGGCACGACGAAGAAAATATGCTGCTGGTGTGAAAGAGTTTCTTTCTTATTTTAGACTAACTAATTGCATCCTGGCATCTGGCAAAATACCCATTTGTCTTTAATAAATGTCTATTAAAGAACTAATCAAGTTTTTTGAAGCTAGATCTTGTACTGTCTAGTTTAAGGATGGATAAAAGTGTATTTTGAAATGTAAAATGCTATAACAATTTACTTTATTACTTAAAGAAATAATTCACCCATCATTTACTCAGCTTCATGTTATTCTAAACCTATATGAACGTGAATTTGAATTTGAACTTGCATTTGAACAAAAAAGATGATTTTGAAGAATGTTGGTAACCAAACAGCTGCTGGTAACCACTGACTTCCATAGTGTGAAAAAAAAAAATACTAAGGAAGTCAATGACTATCAGCAACTCTTTGGTTACTTCTGTGTTCAACAGAAGATAGAAACTCATACAGGTTTGGAACAACTTGATGGTGAATAAATGAAGACAGAAGTTTCATTTTTGGGTGAACTGTCCCTTTAAATCCACTTCAACTCTAAAAACAGAGTGACATTTGCGTTATTGACTTTTCTAGAAGTAGACTATGACCATTTTGATCAATTCTGGTTGTCATCTCTCCTGAAAAAGTGAGACAGCAGAAAAAACACCATTAGGCCCGAGGCTCCCGTGGTCATTATAAAAGAGCCGTCTGCATTTACTCACCGTACCGTTCTCCCAGCGGGCCGAATGAGCTCAATTCAGCCACTTGGCCACACAAAGGAGATACATTACAGATACATTACAGTCGCCGTCGCTGAGTGGCACTTCATTTAAGACTTAATTTGCACCCTGAGGGAAGTCAAATAAGGACGCCAGGTGGAGGACTACCAGGGGGCGAGGATCTGCCCCAAATATCAGGGTCTCCAGCTGATCCAGGCCGCCTTCCGTGCTGGCCAAAAGGACGAGCTCGACACAGATTCTTATGCGGCAATCCAGCATCGGAATGTGACAAATCTGTGCCATGCAAACATTTTTTTGACATATTTAACAAGACAGACCTCGTTTGTGAAATGAACGTGTTTAAAGGGCAAAAGAAAGTGTCTGAATGTAAAAAACAAAGGGCTTGTCGCAAAGGAGGAAATCCCTGAATGCTCGTAAACTGTGTCGGATGCCGCTGCCTGAATGCTAAGCAGACCCCATTCAATCAATGATGAGAAGGAAAAAGGAGAACTTGCCTCTCTGGACGAACTAACTTCAAATGATGAGAAGGGAATGAAAGTGATTTACTGGATTACTTCAAATCCAACCGAATCTCTTTGCATATAAGCAAAGGGCTTCAAAAGAGCAAATCATCTAAAAAGTAACGAATCCCGGAAGGAAACGGGAGTTTAGAGAAATGGCACGCTTTGCTGTCAGTGATTAAGTACAATCAATAAATCAAGCAATCAATCATCATAAAAAGAGGTTGCATAGTACAGCAATAAGCCACGCGTTACAGTTTTACCATAGTACAGGGTTTTCATAGGGGCATTTTTTTCTCTAAAACCCAAAATCATATCCTCTCATGGTTTATTTATTGCTTATTTATATAGTATTATCATAGTATTAATACAATATATTGAATATAAAAAATTACAATTAAATTAGATTTTTAAATGAATTTCTAATTTTTTCTAAACACTTCGGAAGCAGTAATATGACAATATATTATAATTTTAACAGTCTTTTTCATTTTAATACATTTTTTGGAATAAGAAATATGACAACATTAATTAATAATAATTAATAATTTTATTAATGATAATTAATCATTTTAATACTACATAAAAACCGTACTACACTAAATACATAAATACATACCTTTTCCTAAAATGCATATAATATATACATTTATCCAAATAATTTAAACAATGTCACAAATGTGGTTCATCTACTCAAAATTCAGTCAAAACCATCCGTTTCATAAAACAGCTTTAAAACAACACATGAATACAAGAGACATGAAGTTTAAGATATTTACTTCCTCCCAAACCACTAAATAAATGTAAACTTTAGAACCTGAAGTGCATTTATTTATGAAGGGCTCTGTGGCATCTTCTACTCTGTAATGGCCATAAACCAAAGCAATTGCACAGGTGACTAAACCTTGAATCACTTAGGTCAATACTATTTCACACGATGAGCAGACGACGTATTAACAATCAGCAGGGTGTTAATTAGCCCTGCTGTCTACATGTGAGAAGAAATGCATATAGGTGAAAACAGGAATTAACTCTCACACCGTATCCTTGAGAGGAAGTACTGCCCCAGTCCTGGCCTTGCTAGGGGTAAAGTGATCTAGATATAGCACATCATCAAGTGCATGAGAAAGTGTGGCAGATAGTCTTAGCGAAATATGTTAAAGCAGCGAATTTGGTGCGGTTGCCTTGACAGCAGGAGTCAGGCGAGGATACGAACAGCATATCGCAGCCCCTGACAGCTTAGATAACAGCTAATGGCCTCTCAGGTCCACTTCCAGTTCGTTTTCCCCATGGACAGAGCGGAGAAAATCTGTCGAGACGTGCAA
>JAFVLL020019601.1:0-22500 GCA_021397915.2 Tor tambroides
TCTCTCCCTGTGTGCATGAGCTCTGTGAGTCTCTGGATGAGTCTCTCCTCATTCAGCCACTGCAAATACATTCATTCACAGACTAGAATCACAGCCCCGTAATGATGAGTGAGTATTCAGCCAGGACTTGGAGGATAACAGTCAGGCTAAATGCAGGTCAGTGTCTCATATAGGCAACTAAATCACTTATTAATGTTACTTAAAGGCATAATTTCTACAAATGGCTCAGGCTCCTAGAGGTAGATCAATGTAAAATGCTTTTGAACAAGATTAACCATCATATAACCCCCAAATTCACTTGTAGAGTCAACAACACATGGAATCATTCACACAGTGCATGTTATTGCATTTAGATATAGCTCAACAGAACACAGTTTATAAGTGCCCCTTTAAATCTGTGCATTCTCATTAATATATAAATATTAGTGTGCTTACATTGAGGACCTCCATCCTCAAGGGGGCAGGCTCTACACAGCTGATGAGGCGCAGCAAAAGGTCCATCATGGCCGAGGCATCAATGTGATTCAGCACCAGACTGATAAAGTTGTGTTTTTTCCTTAGGAAAGAGATTACCTGCATGTGCAATGACAGACAACTTACTAACTAGACATATCAAACAAATAACCCCCCTATTTTCTTTGTGCCATGTAGTGTGTGTTCATATTCTGAGTTGTGCGGATCAGGTGTGCGTACCTGGTCTGTTTTACGTGCAATCAAGTTCCCAATGGTTTTGCTGAAGAAGGACGCCAGCAGGGGATTAAGTGGTGGCTCTTGCTCCAGAAAATGGTAGAGCTTTTCCAAAAGGGATTCATCTCCACCCAGCTTATCATTGATAAGAGCCACATCAGAGGTCAGGAGCTCACAGGCTATGTTTGGAAACCTAGATAAACAAAACAAAACAAAACATCTATATTCGTTACAAGTAACGTGACAACACAATCAAACAGCAAATGCAACAGGCCAAAAAAAGGTCTATGGCGACTTGGCCTTTAGTATTACAAACTAAGCCACTTTCTGAGGGTCCAATGAAGGCATTTCAAAACTAACAGAAAGTTGCTCTGTAGCACGACTTATCTTCTGTTACTCAGATAGCACTAAAGTAAATACTGGTCAACTCAGTGGTGCAGTGTTGTTTGAGCCACAAGAGAAGGTAATAAACTGCGGCAGTGCGTTATATCCTACTGTAGGATTCTGCATTTGACAAAAATATCACCAAGCAAAAAATCTGGATCAGTGCTGCTGAGAACATATTTCACTCAATGTACTAACATTTCACAATACTTGGAGAGAAAAGACATTTTGAGTGAATCCGCTTGCTCATTTCAAGACAAATGATTCTGCCTCCTACACACAGAGAACCAAATGATTAGTTTTAAATGAACTCTAATGTCTCTCTCTCTCTCTCTCTCTCTCACCATATGGTCCCAACAGAGAGCGCTTAAACTGTTAGATTTCAACCCTTCAGAACATGAGTTTTTCATATATTTTGTTATAACAGCACAACCCTCACAAACGAAGCAACTCTGATTTAAAACATAAAAGTAGCAGAACACAAGAGTTTACACATCACCTTTCAGCTCACTAATTTCTATTTTCCTGTTCCTCTTCCTTCATTTGTCAATTTAACTCCACTTCTCTGCACTTCTACATCTTCACTGTCTGTTTTATAGCCCTCCCGTAACCAGGAGCTCCAGACATGCAGGGCTACCAGTGAACAACACATATGTCCTACCATCATAATTTAGCAATTCTTAGTACCAGTTGGAATACTTTTTACTGCCAGCCATATTTACATCTAGGCTACAAGTTAATTGCTGTGAATGAACATTTAAAGTGCAGTCACATTAGCGAAATTTGGGAAAATTTTGCAAGGTAAAATGTACACCGTTTATTGTCAATAGTGTAGCAATGTATAAAGCCCAGCTCTTAAACCAAGCAGCTTTCTTTTGGTCAACACATCAAACACATGCAAAATCCGCACTGGGAACTTTTTCCCTCTCGTGCAAAACTCTAAATTGTGCAGTTTCCTATTTTGCCGGGCAACAGTAAATGTAGCTAAAGACACCCTGTCCCAAACTCAAGCAATTGGCTGAGCCAATGTTGCAGTGTCTGGTTGGTCAAAACTAGCAAAATATGGTGCAAAGACGTGTTTCTGTCTTACTTGAAGCGAGTTTTCTCCTCAAGGTCAGCAGGGGGCTCCTCCGTAATAAGGGTGACCAGCTCCTGCATACAGTGATCCTTGGAGAGGAAGAGCAGGAGCTTGCGGTTCTGTGCTTTGCACTCCTGCAAGACATCCTCCTCTTCCATCAACTCTCTCAGAGTCACTCCCTCTCGATCCAGCAGCTGGTCGATATGGGAGGTGTTGTTCAGGTCAAACTTCCAGAACATGATGGCGGCGGTGGCTGCTGCAGCAGGAAGCCCAGGCCTGAAGAGAAGACTTGAAAGTGAGGAGAAATATCTATTGCAGAGAAGGTGATCCTAGACTGAGACTGCGATAAACACAATGAAAAAATCCAATGGACTGAACGAAAAGTAGACATGCAGAATTGCCTCACCTTTTTGACTCAAATGTACCCTGTTATATCTGCGTAAATATGTAATTACGTTTTTCTGTGTATTTATGACAAAGCACAATTTTGTGTTTTCAGACATTTTTAAGAATCCTGTTAATGAAACAAGAGTTATTGTTATACTTTTATTTAGAGTTAGATTATTTTAAAATATTAGTAATAATTTATTAATTTAAATGCTTTTTAAATGACCTTGAATGCCCCTTGGAAGTCTGCTGAAGCACCCTAGTTAAGAACAACTGATATAAAGTGTTCCATAATGGTTAGGGAGTTGTCTTAAAAAGCAGCTGTCTATGTAGTCACTAGGCAGCCTAACAGGTTTTGGAACAAAGCTATAGAATGAGTGCGAGGGGGAGGAAGAATAGCGATGGAAAGCAGAACTAGCAGATGAAAGAGAATCTGGAGAACAGACAAACAAGGAAGGGGACAGAAATAATTGATGGACCTTTAATGCATCCAACTAACACATCCCACTCAAAACAAAACATGAGGCAACTGGAACATAAAGAGCAACTTTCCTTCTTTCAGTACTGATTGAAATCACCTGGGCTGTGAAGATTTTCTAACAACTCTGGTCATGAACAAAGCAGACCTTTCCCACAAGATGACTGATACCCACGCATCACACCCTGGGCGATACATTTCACACAGCCTGATAGGCTTTGCTTGCTCAAAGAGATGTGATCTGTTAGTGAGCCTATATAAAAGACTCTTCAGGAATTCGAGCTCTGGAACATTAATAGCATTTGTTAAATAAATATATTTTACCAGCTGATGAAACGTGTGAATCCTTAGTTACACCTCCTCCACAGGCAGACAGGCATTTGAGTGGCAGAATGCAGACAGCACAGAATGACCTAGCATTAATCTGCATGAGGTCCACTTCCCACCAGGCCTTCCTCGAATACACGCCTCAGACGGACTGACACTGGGGAAAAGAAACGAGAAAATGCAAACCCTTCAAAAATAATGCAGGCATTGGGTGAAAAACACTTTAAATCAATGTAACAAATAATGCAAAGTGGGTATAATACACCAACAATGTATAAAACACATTACATCATATAGTCTAGGAACCTTGGAGCTAGGAAACACACAACAGACTGTGCAAGACTAAAATCAGAACTATGGAAGGTCTCGTGAACTGAAAATGCAGTATACAAACGTCATTTCCTTATCAACAGTGAACAAATGCACAAACACTCTCTTCCTCAAATTTACCCCTGTACTGACTCTCTAGCAAACATGCAAACAGTTATTTTAAGCGTTTGCTTAAATGGCACTACAGTGGTTTGTACAACAAATAAATATGAGTCTTGAGATCAGACTTCAAGCATTAAAGGAACAGTTCACCCAAAAATGAAAATATGCTGAAAATGTACTCACCTTCAGGCCATCCATGATGTAGACGAGTTTGTTTCTTCATCAGAACAGATTTGAAGAAATTTAGCATTACATTACTTGATCATTAGCGGATCCTCTACAGTGAATGGGTGCCGTCAGAATGAGAGCCCAAACAGCTGATAAATAATCACAATAATCCACACGACTCCAGTCCATCAATTAACGTCTTGTGATGTGAAAAGCTGCATGTTAAGTTCCAACCATTTCTTCCACCATACATAATTTTGCTTTCGCCAGTCAAAAAGTGATCTTGTCTGAATCAAGAGAGAAATATGCACAGATAAGCACCATTTACAATCAAAAACAGTCCTAAACATGGTGGTTTCTGATGTGAGAGGACAACAGGGGATGGAGATTTTCCACTGGAAGAAGTGTTATTATGGACTCGTATTTTGGACAGAAGTGACAGTTTAAAGTTAAAATGCCTTAATGATGGATTTGCTTCTTACAAACACAGAATTTTTTTACTTCACAAGACATTAATTGATCGACTGGACTATGGACTGGTCTATTTTTATCAGCTGTTTGGACTCATATTCTGACGGCACCCATCCAATGCAAAGGATCCATTGGTGAACAAGTGATGTAATACATTTCTCAAAATCTGTTCCAACGAAGAAACTCTTTTACATCTTAGATGGCCTGAGGGTACATTTTCAGCAAATTTTCATTTTTTGGGGGATGAACTCGTGCAGTCACATTTACTATTGTTTGGTGAATTTTTGCGGGCGAAATCCAGTAATAATTCCATGAGGACAAACAATTTCCCCATGCAGATTTCGCAAGAGGTTCAAGTTTAAGATTTACAGCATTGACCAACACATAGTGATTTGAAAAAAGGTTCATTCTACTTCATCACTACATTAACTACAGACAATGGATCTTTTTTGCCTGCAAAATTTCACTGAAATGTTGAAGTTTAGACCAAATTCTAGGAAGTTAAAACAAAAGGTGCTACTAGGCGCACTTTCTTCCTAAATGAAAGGCGCACCTACGCCACATCTCGTGTGCATATGGCACACTCAAAACAGCAGCTGGTAACAGCTTCCTTGAGCACTACATACTCATCTGATGAGAACACATGCCGGAAAGAATATCTATCATTGATCTGCAGCTGTGCAAGCTGAAGCACTTCTTTCATTTTTTAAATAAGTGGCCAAAAAATGGACAAAGGGACGTGTTTCCTTCTTTTCTGTGGACATGACTGTGTGCACGTGCAGAGCTTACTGCGGCAATAACAAGCAGAGAACTCCCCAGTGAACTCTGCACAGGAAAGCAAATGTCTCTGCTCTACAATTCATCAAAAATAGTAGCAGGCAGCAGCATTTGCACACAATATAAGCTGCCACACACAGCAGACACGAGCGGGGATGTTGCATGAGATCTCTGACAGCAGCTGAGGTCAAATAAGCTGGCATTGATTGCACAACTGTCCAGAAGCTGCCTACTTAGGAAGTTGATCCAGCAACTTGTCCTGACCCCTGGACCCCCAGAGGGGGTGTTCCTGCATTACAAAACTACAAATGAAATTGCATTCGTCATACTGAACGATCGTGTTTTACAACTCAATAGTTAAATAGCTGGAGAGCATGAACTAACTTACGAATTACTCATGTGGCTGCTAATGACAACATGATTTGAATCAAATGTTTACAACAGACGTCAATAACATACCAGAGCATTTTTCACACCTTATAAAGCCAGGACAGGTAAAGAAGATGTACTACTATTAAATTCACACACAGGACGATGATTTTAAATGCAGAATAACAGTTTCAGCAGAAAATCTCGGCGGCTGCATGTTTACAACTGGGCCCCGATAGCAACCGTTAGCATAAGCGGCTAACATCAGCGACAAAACTGGTTTCCGTATTTTCAAAACAACCCCAAACTCGACCGAAACAACTCAAATAAACACTCATTTATAGCTCAAAACGGGTTACTAGAGACGTAAAGCGTTATTTAACGCTAAAGAATTGGATGTTTTCGGTTTGTTTGCTAGCTCGTCTGGCTAACTTCAGCTGAATCTCTCTCTTACAGAAGTTTCTTCCGATCTGAAGAGAATAAAAACGACACATTTTCTAAGCGAAACATTTCGAAACAAGCATGGTTTGGCGTGAGGCAGAGAGGGTCGGCCCCAGCAGTGCTACCTGCGCATGTAAACAGGCTGTGCATGTACGCTTACCCCCTCTGTGAGTGTCTTCAGACGGGCTGCTGCTGCTGCTGCTGCCCCGCGCGCGCTCTGTGAAACCCCGCAGCTGCCACGAGACCGTTTTCCTCTCAACTATCTGCCCAGAGCGCGAGCCATCGTCCTCACTGAAGTTGCTTTTCTGCTCCCTCTTATCAATAAATTAATTTTTAGAAAATTATTCTGCTCCTAGTCACTACGCAGAGTTATCTCGGCCGCTCACGCGCAAGGCGAGGGACAGGAGGATCGGAAAATAAAAATCGTTCATATGTTTGTGTTCAAAATGGCGAAACTCTGTCCCAGACGCGCGCGTGCGCGTGCTGTCAGATCACTGTGCCTGCGCATCGAGTGCGCGCTTCCCCTCGTTCATTCCACAAGCCTTGACAAGATGAACGTAGATTAAAATAATAATGATGATGATGAGGATGATGATGATAACAATAACAACAACAACAACTGGAGTTTGTTGTCATATTTTTATTCAAATAAACTAGGCCAATCCATTAAACAATTTATTATAATTAATGTCATGATTTTTTATGTTTCTTATTTTCAGGCACAGTCTATTTAAATAACCTTAGAAGAAACAACATGAAAATCTAAATAGTAAAGCACAAAATAACAAGCATTACTGAAACATGTTGACGGGCTTTGTACTATATTAATACTAATTCATTCATTTAATTTGGGATTATCTTTTTTGGATAACAGTCTTATTATATTATTATTATTATTATTATTTATTATTACTTATCTTTATTATTATAATCTTATTATATTTTCTATTATAGAAAAGGAAAGGCCACATCTAAGCATCTACTATATTTACCATGTTTGATATTCTTTAATATGCTTTTTTTTCATTATTTCCGTACCTTCTCCCTTTTTTCCCTTCTTCATCTTTTAGGTTAATTCTTATCTTACTTTTACTCTACATCTTATCTCTTATTAATTTGAAATTGAATGAAATTGCTTCCCATTGTACTTTGGTTTGATAGTTAAATCAAGGAATAGGCTTTTTTATTTTAAGTTGTTTCATTTTATGGTCTCCAATTTGGAGAATCCCTCTTGAGAACAAACATCCATGAGTACTAAGTCATTCCTCCCCGCGGGAGGGCGCTGTTCAGCCTCAGTGGTTCTTAAACGATGAACGAGGACGCGACCATTCACAAAAGCAAGCGGCTCTCAAATGGATTTTTAGGTCACAATGGACCCATTTGACAGCTCCGATGCTCTGGAAGGGCCATCAAAGGCTGCGGCGACAAACACAGAGGTACCGGTGCCGTGGTCGCGCTTCTCTGCCTGGCTCGAGTGTGTGTGCGTCGTTACCTTCGACCTCGAGCTCGGACAAGCCATAGAGGTACACAAATTATGTGCATGTACCAACATCTCACATTCTTTGTTTAAGTGTTTGTTATAAGCGGGGAAAATCAGACTGTGAAAATGCAGTGACCCTGCAAACGTTCTGATATCACCACTGTAACCACAGCAACAGCAGCATCACTGAGTATCTTTAACATTCTTTCTCTTGTTATCAGCTCGTTTACCCTCATGATGTCAAACTCACAGAGAAAGAGGTAAGATGAATTTGATTTAAATATTTTATTTATTCGTTCATTTTCCTGCAGTATTATAAATATACAGAGCAAAATGTGTTTTCAAAACACTCATTTCTTTCTACAATGCCTCTAAAAGTCCTAAAACCCTTTGCTTCCTTCTGTCTTTTAGAAAACAAGCATCTGTTACTTATCGTTTCCTGACTCATACTCAGGTAATGTGCTGGCGCAGGCTGATCTGATCCGTGCTTTCATGATAAACAGCTGAAACATGAGCATTACAGCTCAATCACATGAGTGCATGTCTATTCCAGGATGCCTCGGGGACACTCAGTTCAGCTTCAGACTGCGGCAGTCGGTGGGCCGCAGTAGCTCTTGGTTTGGACAGGAGGATGTGTACAACAAGGATGCACCTGTGACCCTGCAGGTTAGAAATAGACTTGCTCTGATTAAGCCATTTCCCAGCATCACAACTGATTGATGTGTGCTTGAAACCAATAAATTCCATAAATAAAGTGTGCATGTAAATGACCGTACTGTCTTTCAGAAGGAGCATGCACATTTCCACGGGTATGTGTATTTCAGGCAAGTGAAAGATGCATCTGTCAAAAGGGGCTACTTTCAGAAGGTGTGTAACTGAAATGAAAGATACACATGTTTGTTATGGTTTGTCACAATGAGCTTTTCCAGTCTATTTAGACTTTACACTTTAATTGAATGTATTTAGTCAAGGTCCTTGTAGTTAAATAATATATTGGAATAAATGACTATTTTGTGCTTTAAGTGATTTCAGTATTTCTATATCCCTAGTCTCTGGTGGTGGTGTCCAGATTGCCGTTTGTGAACCTTTTCCATTCGCTGCTGAAGGTCATTGCTCCCGAGTACTTTGAAAAGCAAGAACCTTGTCTTGAGACAGGTGAGACCAGCTTGACTTGGAAAAAAACCGTGTGTGTATGTATATATACACTATTCTTTGAAAGTTTGGGGTCAGGAATTTTTTTTAATGAAATTTATATTTTTATTTAACGAGAATGCATTAAATTTATCAAAATTAACAGTAAAATAAATGCTGTGACACTGAAATCATGTGACACTGAAGACTGGAATAATGGCTGCTGAAAATTCAGCTGCGCCATCATAGGAAAAAAAATACATTTTAAAATGAATTAGAAAACAGTTATTTTAAATTGTAATAATAGTTCACTGTAGTACTGTTTTTTGTTGTATATTTGATCCAATAAATGCAGCCTAAATGAGCATGAGAGACTCAAAACACTTTCGGGAAAAAATCTCACTTGCTCCAAATTTGGAATGGTAGCACAATAAAACCAGAAATTTAAAAATGTTTAAAATGATTTAAAATAAATTTAGAACAGTTAGAAATAAAAATGATTATACATAAAATACAGTGCAGTCAGTTCGGACATAGCACAGTGCTCATTCAACAAATGCACAGCTAAACAGATGAGTTTTGAGTCTGGATTTAAATGTGGCTAATGTTTTAGCACATCTGATCTCTTCTGGAAGCTGGTTCCAACTGCGGGCGGCATAATAGCTAAAAGCGGACTCCCCTTGTTTTGTGTGAACCCTTGGTATTTCTAACTGACTCGATCCTAATGATCTGAGTGGTCTGTTAGGTTTATATTCAGTGAGCATATCTGCAATGTATTTAGGTCCTATGCCATTGAGCGATTTATAAACGAGTAAAAGTACTTTAAAATCAATCCTAAATGTAACTGGAAGCCAGTGTAAGGACCTGAGGACTGGTGTGATATGCTCAGATTTTCTGGTTCTAGTCAGAATCCTGGCAGCAGCGTTCTGGATGAGCTCCAGCTGTCTAATGGTCTTCTTGGGAAGGCCGGTGAGGAGACCATTACAATAATCCACCCTGCTTGTGATAAAGGCATGAACAAGTTTCTCCAAGTCTTGACTGGAAACAAAACATCTAATTCTTGCAATGTTTTTGAGATGACAGTATGCTGATTTAGTTACTGCTTTGACATGACTACTAAAACTAAGGTCTGTCTCCAGAATCACCCCAAGATTTTTGACTTGATTTTTAGTTGTTTGACCCCTAGAGTCAAGGTATGCATTCACCTTGAGAACTTCATCTTTGTTTCCAAATGCAATGACTTCAGTTTTCTCCTTGTTTAACTGAAGAAAGTTCTGGCACATCCAACTGTTAATTTCATCAATGCATTGGCAGAGGGAGTCAATGGGGCTGTAGTAATTTGGAGATAAGGCTAGGTAAATCTGGGTATCATCAGCATAGCTGTGATAGGCAATTTGGTTCTTTCTCCTTATTTGACTTAGTGGGAGCATATACAGGCTAAACAAGAGCGGTGCAAGAATTGAGCCTTGTGGGACTCCGCATGTCATGGACGTCCACTAATAAATTCAGTAAAGTAATTCAGTAAAGATTTACATAAACATGAAAACCACCCAAGGAAACAAACATTTGCATGCCAGCATTCATATACTGCTTTTAAAATATCAAGCAGAAAGCTCAAGTTATTATGGAGTGTTAAATCTCAAATCCTCAGTCATATTGATTAATATCTTTCAGTCTGTAATGAGATTGACCAATGGCCAGCACCAGTACCAGGACAGACACTCAACTTACCTGTGATGGGTGTGGTGATGCAGGTGAGAATATTATGGACGGAAAAACTCTTCAGAAGGAACGTCATTCTTATACATTTTAGTACAATTCCACTTACAAAATGTTAGTTGGTGTTTTGATGTCTTATCTAATTTCTTTATTAATCTGCCATCCATTCAGTTTATCAAATGCGGATTTTGGATTTGCAGGTCAGAATTCCCTCAAAAGTCGAAACACCAGCTGGAAGCCCTGTAAAACAACCACAAACAGAGGTGCCTACCTCATTCAACTATGACAATCATGCACATATGCTTTTATTTAAACATATGCTTGCATTTTTGCAGAATCTGCTCCCTGCCCCCACGGTTCTTCCATCAGTTCATGAGTTGGATCTTTTCAAGTGAGTATTACACTGGTTGTACATGTTATCTGTAATTACTAAACCATCTGTTGATTTTACAGCCCTCACTAATAGCAACCCTAATTGACCTTCATGTAATCAGATGTTTCCAGTCAGTCCTGATTCACGTGCAGATGCTCTGGGAGCTCATGTTGCTAGGAGAGCCTGTGGTTGTTATGGCACCCTCTCCAACCGTCTCCTCAGAGACTGTGTTGGCTCTGGTCAGGTATGGATATTGCGTTTTCAGATCTCTTCTTCCAAAAGCACATAAACAAACTAAGTAATTACTAGGAACTTATAATAATGACAATAACAGCTGATAGGGTTTCTATTGGTCTGTTTCTATTAGAGTTTATGTCTATGTATATTCCTCAGCAAACTCCAAACCACACCATTTCAGAACTGTTTGGATGGTTATTTAACATGGTTTTTGTGAAACTGCAAAATTTTTTTAAACAAATAGTTTCTTCTTAATGTTAATTAGTAAACCATATAAACATATTTTTAACCAATTTTTAACAATTGATAGGACGTAGTGTAGTTTTGCATATATTTTATATGTTTTATGTTCACTGTTTAGCACTATCGCTCCACTGCACTACTGTGGTGATTACAGACCATACTTCACCATTCATGACAGTGAATTCAAGGAGTACACAACCAGGACTCAGGCTCCGTAAGCAAAAACTCACACGCCACCTAAAGTCTCTCTTTAATAGGATAATTTCTTTAAATATTCTGTAATTGTTTACTGACCATCATCTCTTTCCAAACTCATGATTTTCTTTAACAAAAGATGAATTTTTGAAGAATGATCTAAGCCATTTTTTTCGTATAATGAAAGTGAATGGGGACTGGAACTGTCAAGCTGCAAAATGACACAAAGGCATTGTTCTGTTGCTCCGGCAAAGCTATCATGGCTTTAAAAGACTTGGAATGTAGCACACAAATGTATGGACCACATGTATGGACCTCTTTTTGTTATTTAGTAATTGACCAAGTTGACAGCAGCCATGATATTCTTCAAAAATTCACCTTTAGGTTTGGTCTAAATGTGAGCTGCATGTGCACCGTGCGTTTCCATGACTCTTCAGTCTATTTTCTGCTTTCAGGCCCAATGTGATACTTGGTGTCACAAACCCTTTCTTTATAAAGACCTTTCAGTGCTGGCCACACATTATTCGCCTTGGAGACCTGAAGATGTCTGGTAAATTATGCTCCATTTTTGCAGCAAGGCTCATCTTTTAATAACATATGATTTTGGCATATTGCACGAGAGAGGTCTGAATGGTGTTTCTTTGCAGGTGATTTACCAAAGCAAGTGAAGGTCAAGAAACTGGCAAAGTTAAAAACACTGGATACTAAAACGGGTACGCAAGTAATCTTTGCAGTTATCTTATGTGCTGAATAAAACGTGAGCATAATTTTCTTTCTCTTATACCATAAAGGTATATACACAGCATACAAGACCTTTCTACACAAAGATAAATCCCTCATCAAGCGACTCTTAAAGGTAGGCTGCAAATGTTCATTCTTGAAAAATGACATTTAAGTTAAAAATAAAATTACGTCGAACTCCTTGCTTTGGTTTTTCATTTTTACTTTAAGGGTATCCAGAAAAAAAGGCCATCAGAGGTGCAGAGCGCCATTTTGAGGCGGCATCTGTTGGAGCAAACACAGAGTTTCATTCTTCCGCTGGTAACAAGTTTAAAAACGTTTTTGCACCTTTGTTCAGAGCTTAATGACAGCTTTACTGTTTCATTTCATTCACTAAGCAGTATTGAGCACCACACCCATTCTTTTCTTTAGGAACGGTATCTGGAAAGCCTCATGCCGCCACAGAGATCTATGTCTCCATGGAAGGTTGGTAAATCAGACTAAATAGATGTTTATGAGCCATTTCCATTGATTATTTTCGACCTCAAATATGAAGTGAGGTCTTGGGATTCAAGTGGCAATGAAACAGTTGTATATGTATATATGTCTCAGACCCCTCCTCAGATCCGGTTCTTCAGTCAGGATGAGTTCATGAAGACCCTGGAGCAAGCAGGGCCACAACTAACTCTGAAAGGAGATTGGACAGGCCTGTACAGGTAACATGCCAAGGCTGCTTTTCCCAAAAGCATCATAAACCCATTGGCATCAGTAATCTGGCATACAATCTATCTAGGTTTATGCTCCTTTGATGAGAAACACAGCCCAGGACATTTGGGAACTAAAGACTGAAACTTCCTGCTAATTGTGCTCATAATAAATGTTTATATGTGGCTTTCAGGCGTTTCTTCCGTTCACCAAACTTTGATGGCTGGTATCGGTTCAGGCACAGAGAGATGACTCAAAAAGTGGAATGTCTTCATTTAGAGGCCATCTGTGCGGCTGTGAGTATGATATTGGATCTGGATTTGGTTCTTAAATCTTTCTTATTATCAGGTCAGAATGTGTGTGCAAATAAAAGGATGTTTAAAGGATTCTTTCACTCAAAAATGATACGCTCTCAAGTCGTTCCAAACCCGTAAGATTTCTTCTGTTTAACACAAAAAGAGGAATTTTTTGGAGGAATTAAACTGGTCGTTCTTTTCCATGCAATTGCTATGAATGTAAACAGTGGCTTTGAAGCTTCAAAAAGGATGCAAAAGCCCCATAAAAAGCATCATAAAAGGATAATAAGAGTAGTATATGTAACTAACACTACCATTCAAAAGTTTGGGGTCAGCCAGAATTGTTTTAGAAATGAATGCTTTTATTTACTAAGTATAGAGCAAATTGAAGAAAATGACAGTAAATACATTTTATACTGTTACAAAAAAATCAAAATCTTTCAGGAAAAAATCCACATCTAGGGGGAAAATCTAAATTTATCAGGTTGGATCCACATCTAGGGGGTGGAGATTGGTAGGTTTAGGGGTGGAGATGGGTGAGTTTAGGGATCAGGGGGTGGAGACGGGTAGGTTTAGGTCAATGTAAGGTGGGAGGAGTTGGATCTGGATCCAACCTCGCCCCCTGGATCTTATGTTCTGCAGTGAGGACCATCTCGAAAATTCAGTTTTGCATCACAGGAATAAATTACATTTGAAAATATATTGAAAAAGAGAAGAGTTATTTTAAATTGTAATAGTATTTACTGTATTTTTTTTTTTATCAAATAAATGCATCTTTGTTGAGCATAAGAGCATTAAAGCTTTAAAAAAACAAAAGTGAGGAACAGACTTAAATTTAAGTTATTCACAATCTTCTCCCCCAGTCTGCTGTTAACTTCTAGAGTATTGAACCATTTTGTGAACGAATCATTCGATGTTTTTTGAAACTGGATTAACCAATTATTAAAAAAGCTCAAAGGAAAGATGGAATAACATCCACATTTCTCTCATGAACCTTAATAAACACACCAAAGAAATCAAGACCTGAAGATTTGCAATGAATAACGACTTCAATTTCAGTCTGTTTTTAGTTGCATGGAAAAGCGCGACCAGTACAATTCTTCAAAATCCTTCTTTTGTGTTCCACAGAAGAACGAAAACCCTACGAGTTCAGAACAACATGAGGGTGAGTTAATAAAAACAGTCATTTTAATTGATTAATTACTCTTTTAATGACTCATTTAATTTGTTTTGTTTTCATTAATTCAGGATCTGCTGACATGGACCAAAGACAAATCAGAAGTAGAGATTGTTGACCTCATCCTGAAGCTTCGGGAGAAACTGGTGAGTTAAGCTACATTTTGAGTATGAAGGGGATAAAAGTGAATTATTTGTGTTTTACATGAAAACATTTGCCTGAAGCTTCTATCTCTTCTTCTATATGTCCTAACCAGACCAGAGCTCGAAAACACCAGCTTCCAGTTAAAGAAGAACTCCTGGAGAGATTAGAGCAGTCCATCCAGACCATCATCAGCTCCTTGCCAGAGGATCTACAGACATTATTACACAGACAATGACAATCAGACCCACGTGAACAACACTGACCAGCAGATCCACTGTTACATACACAGAGACTGTCTTTCCAGAATATACCAGCTATATTTGAACCCATAACACCTGTACAGGTATCAGCCCACATTTCTTCTTCTGGTAAACCCATACACTACCTGAGAGGCCTTTCATTTTGGATGTACAGTACAGGAGAGAAACAACAGATACTGCTGCTATACAGGGTCCTAGATGACACATGAAGAACACAGAAAACATTGATACTTAGATTAAAATCATTTGAAGTCCTCAGATAGACTTCACACTAGATTTTAGATGTCTGCTAAATTACATTTTAACATGCACCAAGTATTTAAAGCCTGCAGTCAGTTAGCAATGCATGAACAAGGCATTTATTTTATAAATCAACCTTTAGTCAAATAGATTAGGAAAAACAAATTGACTTTTAATTGGCATATGCAGTGAAGTTCATAAATATGGATGACATGTTCGTTTAAGATGCTTTCATGATTATTAAGTATCAATGCTTTTATTTCAGTGATGTTGTTAGTTATTATTTAAGGACATTAAGAAGCACATTAGTAAATACACAGCTGCGCTTTTGGCTATTATTTATTTATTTTGTAATTTATTTACACCTTACCTGACCTTTAACCTTTGCACAGGAGCACCTCTACTGCATTGATTGACCTGTTATTTTATTTTATTTTTATGTTAGAAGCTGATTGTCTAGTCTTTTTTTTTTTTTTTTTTGGACAATTTAGATTTGATTTTACTCAGAGCTGGATTAACAGACTCTGGATTAACAAACTCTGAATTAAGATTTATCTAAAACGAAACAGATTTGTCGAGTTCAGTGTCATTAATACGCAATACAATCATGTATAAGCTACTCAATCTGTATATATTGTGTTTGCAAGTCATGAATATTTCTTTTTTGATCCAACCTGAACCTCACTTGAAAAGGAAATGGTTCTTTTTATTTGTGCCATTTACAGTTTTGATCCTCGCACTGCACTTTATACGTTGACTTTTTCATTTGTAGTTTGTGTAGGTGCTTTTTCTGTATGGTTGTAAGTTTCATTTTAAAGTTTGACGCTTCTGCAGTATTTTAAAATGTTTATTTGAAAGAGCCATATTATGTTTTTATTGTTGGGACTGTATTATTAAAATGTTTTAACAAACCTTCAGCTCATCTGCCCGTTAGTGAAAGCTCATAAAATGAACTGAGTGTATCAATGAAGCCACATAGCCTACAAAATGTGCAGTTGGGAAACTCCAAGATCACTATTGAAAAATACTGTCTGAATTTGTATAGCATACTATTCTTATGTCTTTCATATTTTTAAATGGCAGAAATATTAAGAGTAATATCCTATCTTTTTAATAAGTCCTCACATTGCAGATTCTTTAGCATACTGTAGTTTTTATAATAATAATAATTTTCTGAACATTTAGTAGTAGAGAGAAACAATTTGCTAGGTTTTCTTTTTATTATCGTTGCCATATAATTATTCCAACCAATATTTTTATTGTTAAAAAATAGCTTATGCAGTGGAGTGATGTATTTTACAGATCATAAATCATGTTTTTAAATACATTGTAATAATACACTAGCATAAAAAATTAAATGCTGAAGAGAGCAAAATAGTTTATTGTTTTGGTCAAGATTGAAAATATACATTTACTTGAATGACTGATAAAATTTACTTCCAAGACAAACGTGAAAATTATCTGTAATTAGTTTTCTCAAAAAAGCATAATGTATATTGAGCTTATATAAAGGAATAACAGTGTAGTCATCAAATGTCAGGGAAAAATAGAGCCAACCAAAATATATCCAAAAAAAAAAAAAAACTTTGATATTAAAGTCGCTCACATCCTTCTTAAGTTAAATACAAACTGCTATGTTTACAAATTCAAAGCAACTGATGATTTTTACATTTATTTTTTAATTGATATATTCCCATTAAAAACCCTGGAATTAGTTTTGTGTGTTAAATATATACATGGATTTCATATATGAAAAGTGCTGCTGTCTGAAGGCATTACTTACTAGATTCCCTCTGAAAAGCCTGTTGGCATTTTCTTTGGTATAACCCATTCTGTAAATGTTAACCTTTTAACTTAACCAAACAGTGTTACGTTACGTCGCCAGTTATTAAGCAAAAACAGTAACAACAGTTTGGTGCACCCAACTCTGTTGATACAGATTGAAAATAGTGTCAGAAGGGAAGTTTTGGATGATTGGTCAACTGTGTTACATGATCCAACACTGGATTCAAACCATTCATAAACTGTTTAGTATCCTGTCATGCAATAGCTGGAGGATATGTGTCATTATCGGAAACATATCCACATTGTTGCTCCTGTTATTTGGTACCTTCTCACACTGCACACAAAAAGTGGTCAATAAAAATAAACGAATATTTATCGCAGCACAGTAGAACTGTATAGTCTCTCTTCTCAACTCGTTTGCATCATCTCATCCCTGCCATCCACCAACTGTGGTGTTGCTGCTTCAGCACAGCCTGTTTCTCTTGAGGACTAAAGTGCAAAATGGTCAAAATAGCCGTGAGTGTCTGCTGGCGCCCTCTGGTGTCATGGAGCGTGAGAAACCTATAAATGACGTTCTTGAGATACTCAAGGTTGGCCCCATCTCTCCCCTGGTCCCGAATACGCTTGTCCAACTGGCACCGTAGCTCAGCAACCTCTTCTTCATGCCTCTCCCCATTAGCAATCAGCTTTCCTTGTAGCTGATGCAAGTCCTCCTCTAAACGATGCTTTTGTTTGCGCAAGGCGGCCACTTCCACCTCCTTGCGTGCCAGCTGTTCGGCGTACAGCAATAAAGTCGGCTCGTTGGGCCCAGCTAGTTTTAGAGCTTGAGCGATAATGTCACTTTCTTCTTGTTCTGGATCAGCTTCCTCTAGGTCACCTCCTTCCATCTCTGTGCTGTTATTTGTAGCGTGTTTCTGATGGCTTCCAAAGCCGATCACCGTTGCCGCCCGGAGTCGCTCCAGCTCTAGATCTTTTTCTGCAAGAAGAGCCATGGTGCGATCTCTCTGCTTGTGCAACTCTTCTTCAAGCCGCAAGAAGTTCTCCCTGTGTTGAGCCTCCAGCCTCTCGACTTCCTGTTTGTGGGTCTGCTGGAGCGCTACAAGTGCTTGTTGCCGCTCCTCCAGGTCCCGTTTGTGCTGGACTTCCGCTTCGTCTGAAATGATACGAAGGTTGATGTACTTCTCCTTCAGCTCAGCCAGCTGGTCACGTGCTTCTTCTAACTCTTTGGCCTGGCTGCCATCTTTCGTATTCTTGTTTTTCAGAACACCCTGCGCCCTCATTTTGTAGCGCTCAAACTCCTCCCTAAGCTGCCGGAGCTCTTGTTGGTAGTGAAGCACTGAAGCCTTCTCGCTCTCTGAGACTTCCTGGTTCTTTTCTTCTTCCAATAGCCTTTCGATGTCCAGATTCTGGTCTTGAGATCTTTGCGCAGCCAGGAGGAGTAACTTCTTCACCTTCTCGAGTTTGTCCTTTAATACGTCCACGTTCAAGTTGGTGTCATCGAGGTTTAGATCGGAAGTCGTTGACCTGTTGACTGCTGCGATGGCGAGGGTTTTGTTCTCGGTGTCCAGTTGAAGGATGCGTTCTCGCAGCCTCTGAGCGTTTTGTTGGTCCTTCTGCCTGGCCTTCTCACAGGCACCCAGTAGTTCGGAGAGCTCAGACACTCGCTCCTCAAGGCTGGCAACTCGTGCTTCCTCCATCTGTGCCTGTTCTCGGAGACGCTCATCTGCTTGTGTCACCTGCAAAGAAAAGGAAATTAGAATAAATGTTTAGATTAGCAAGAGACCAGGGGTGTCCCTTCCTGCTCCTGGATTTTTAATTAATGACAGAATTATCATTTTTGGGTGAACTATCCCTTTAATTATTTTCATGTTATGGCCAATAACCAATAAATGGTTGATATAAGTAAATTCAGAATCTAAGACTTCAATAAATCATTTTGAATATTTTTAAGTGAATTTAAGAATTACAACATTATGATGCACATAGTATAAAAAAATGGATATTCATTTTGAGAATTAAGATTACATTTAAAATTTCTTAAATTCTTAGTGTCTTTCAATATTAATATTTATCGATACCAATATTAAAGTCAGCATAACATGAAAATTCAATCTATAAAAAAACATATAATTATTATTGTAATCTATATTCTAAATGAATGTTATTTATCTTATTGTGAACAATTCATCCATGCATGTTTCATTTTTATTTATTTTTTTAAATTTGTAATATTAAATCAAAATGTCATAAAGTGATCTTCTGGTGATGTATTCCCGACATCTCGACAAGTTTTAGATCACTTAAACCTTGTCCCTTTCTTACAATCGACTGCAAATAATTCAAATCTGCCTCAACAACCAATGGACTGAACCAAGTCTCCTCCCAACACTTCACTCACATGTCAGTACGTCACAATACGGAAGAAAGATTTGTTCTTCTGCTACATGTGCTACTTGCATTACACTGCAAAACACTACAAAACAACCTGTTAAATTGAGGAGACATAAGTTATAAACCCTAATACCTGGATTTCAATACACACTGTAAGATACATCATCTTCAAAACATACCTTTCTGATTTCCTGCTGAAGCTGCTGGTTGAAGTGAGCTTTGAGCTCTGCAATCTCTTGCTGGAGCTCCTCCACACGTGGATCAGGCTTGCTCTTCTCCACCGCTGCAGCCTTCAGGCTCTTCCTCAGCTCCTCCCGTTCTTGA
Source organism: Tor tambroides (assembly GCA_021397915.2). NCBI lineage: Eukaryota > Metazoa > Chordata > Actinopteri > Cypriniformes > Cyprinidae > Tor > Tor tambroides. Next base: position 19,420 of record JAFVLL020019601.1, read on the forward strand.
GTGATCTCTTTCAGCTGCGTTTCATAATCTATCCCTCGGTCTGCCGCCTGCATGGCTTCAGCCAACGTCTCTCGCGAATCCTCCAGTTTGAGTTCCGCGTCCTGTCTCAGTCCCCTCTCCTCCTGCAGGAGTTTCTGGAGCTCTCGGAGCATGAGCGCGTGATCGCCCTGCTCCTGCTCCCGTTCGTGTTGCTGGGTTATGACACGGGCTTTGCTCTCCGCCAGCTGCTCCTGCAGGCTCTGAAGCTCCACCTGGTGCTGCTTCTGCTCTTCCTCCATCCTGGCCTGCAGCTCCTCCAGCTCCTGCTTCATCTTGCGCTTGTCCGCCTGGAATGAAGCTTCCATTCTGGACTTTTCTTGAGTGACGGTGGCTAAGGAACTGGTCAGAGTGGACAGCTGCGTTTTTAGTTTGATGACACGGCGGTCTGTGTCCGGTGCAGGTGGTGGCGGCTCCGTACATCCACTGCTGCTGCTGCTGCTGCTGATACCACTTTCAGACCCACTTGCCTCCTCGGATTGCTGAGGCAATGCATTTGCAACAGTCCCAGCGGTGGCTCCATCTACAGCACAGCTTTGGTCCTCCTCTATTTGGTCTCCTTTAGTGCTGTTGCTGGTCACGCTAGTGGCCGTTTCAGCAGAGGCCGCTGTATCCAGGCTGTCTTCGCTGTGAAGTGAAGATCGGTCATCCCCAAGGTCAGAAGGCAAAGTTCGTTCAGCGTTTTCCGTACCGCCACCGAACAACAGGTTATCACCACACTGGCTTAAATCGACCTCCTGCGAAATGGTCAGTACCTTCAGACTGGCTTCCAAGGCTTCTTTTTCCTTGAGTAGGCTTTGGTAAGCTCTGACAACATCTTTAAAGCGTGTCTGATACTTCACAAGCTGTTTCTTCTGCACTTCGATGGTTTCCAGCAGCTCCTTCTTGCCTGGGCCGCCACCAAAGCTCATACCGAACTTCTCCATGGTGTATCAGTGTCAGTCAGGTTTCATACTCTCTGCTGTGATATCCACCTGCAAAGTAAACAGAGATTTATGACTGAGAAACAAAGAAGGACAATGTGGAAAATCATTAAGCAGCATTTCACAGTATTTGGAGTTTGCTTAAACCTAAACATTTCCAAAATGCTTTTGTGAATAATGTTTGTTTCACACTTTAGTATTATCAATGGAAAGCACAAATACTAAAATGAAAATAAAACAAACACTCCTAATTAGACTTTAAACTTTTTCGTGTTTTGTTGTTAGTCTTTAAGACTGCTTTTGCCCGGTATTTTAATATAATACTGACTATATTTATGCCTCATATCGGTGATTGTTGTCTTTAGCTAATTAGTTAGCAAGTTGTAAAGGTGTGAGAATACGTACATTACATGAAATCCCACATTATGACATTTATATCTAAAGCACTGTGCAAAACATGTTTACCGAATGTGCACTTAATATCGTTTGTTGTTCATATAAGCGTATTTAAAAGCAGAAATATCGTATTACCGGAGTACGTGTCCTGTTTACGTGCAGCCGTCGCTTCCTGATTGGGAAGTGACGTTTGACTGAAAATTAAAAGTTTAAGACAAAATAAATGTTTTACAAATTTAAATTTATTTACAAAATAAATACTACAAGTGCATTACAAATCGCTTTTATAAATAAATATCATCTATAAAAAATATGCATATAACAAACATGAATCGAGCTGCAAAAATATATTGTCCATCGCTTTCACTTCTTTGTTTGTTGTGGTTAATGCTGTTCTCAAACTTGAACAGTGACTACCGCCGTCTATAGTTACTGTAGAATAAGACTAAAAAGAGTAGGACACATTACTTTCAAAATCATTTAATACACACTCGAAATATGTACTCTTACACCACAACAAAAGTGCATACTTTTATGGCATTGTATGCTATTTGATGTTCGACTGTGGCATGTTAGCCATGTTCAATAGTAGTATTTTTTTCTTGTAATGGGAGTTTATCAAACCTTCAGACAAAATATAAAACCTTGCTTTTTTGTATCATATTTGATATACATCAGTATTTTTAATCACTCTACATTTGCATAATTCTCCAGTATTTCAAGAGAACTTGCTGTAGTGATTCAGTTCACAGTAAAAAAAAAAAAAAAAACAGTTAGAAAACTAGCATCTGTTTCAGTGTTTTGCAATTTCCAGAATTGTGGTAGCATAAATAACTCACAGCCATACCTCAAACAAATTTTGAAACAGTTGTGTGATTTATGTATTTTAAATAGCCTATAAGTTGCTAAAATGCTGGGTAAATCTACACTAAAACTACCACAAAGATGTGAGTGTACAAGCTTGATAAATGGGACAAAAGTTGTAGTCCTTTAATAACAACGTTTAAAGAAAAGCGACAACAACTGATAGGTTTTTCTTTGTTATGAAATAACAAGAAGCCTGATACTAACGTTTATTATCCGCCCTCAGCTCTTCACTTTCCTCTTTCACTTCCATATGGGCCTAAAATGAAATTATGAAATAATCAAAACCCCACTGACACCTTGCAAACCTCTAGGTCTAGGAAGTACATTTCTTTTTTTCTCTTCTTCTTTGTTTTGTTGAGGAGCGATTCGCAAATTTAAAAGTGCACTACCGCCTCCTACTGTTACTGTGTTTCTGAAAAAATAATACTGGAATATTTCATATCAGAGTATTCTTAAATTATGTAAAAAAACAACAAAACAAAAACAAAAAGAAAGAACAGAAAAAGAAAACTACGTGGAAATCTAATATCAATTTATTATCAAGTAATTTGTGTTATAACGTCTGATACTTTCTAGTAAACTGTGCACATTGGCACTGTTTTGAAAAGCATCTCCCTTTGGTTTTATTCAGTTACAGGAAGTTGAACCGAGAGAGGCAGAGCTGCTTGTGTTTGCTGACGAACAGGTCCTTCCCAATGCCATGACAGTGAGTGACCTGACAGACAAACTAGGCCTCTGGATTGGTTATCTAAAAAACTATCGAACTATTAAAAACAGAGAATTACTAAAAAGTGCTTGAGCAGAAATCAGATGCAAATAAATAACATATGAGATGCCAGACATGCGTTGTAGTACAGGA
>JAFVLL020019601.1:27500-33470 GCA_021397915.2 Tor tambroides
AGAAATGGTGTCTGACACTCTTTTGCTTTTATGTGATGAATATCTGATGTCTATAAAAAATTATTTTACAGTATATTAGTAACATATTAGTATTATATTAGTATATTGTTTTACAAAATATTAGTATACAATAAAAATATTAAAAAAGTACATCAAAGCTAATAGAAATAGTATTTCTTAATGAATTATACCACATGGATTACAAGAAACCAAGGTGAAAAGTTCAGTCGAGGTGAAATATATTTTGTTCGGCTTAATGTACTAAATACAAGCTCTTGCAAAAAAAGTAAGATACACATTAGGATAATCAACCATGTGTTAAAAAACCACATGAGATAATAATCATAAAAAAATGAGAAATGAACTGCTTTGGTGCTAGTTCCTGGAAATCATATTATCACTGTGTTGTCACACGCACGGAAGTCTAACTGAAACCTAAAAACAGATGTATCAAAGTTTACTGTAGGTCTAAGAATGACCAAACACTGTGAAGAGAGGAAGTGGTTCATCTTTCTGTGGTTTTTTACACAATTACTATCAGCTCCCAAATGTTTTCAGAACATTGATAAGGTCCCATCATTCTTCTGTCCCTGTCTCATTCAAGGACAAAACCTACTCCGGCTTGTGGGAATCACACACAACTCAGATCCGTAAAAGTTGAAAGAGCTTTTGAATGATCAGGGAATTGTATATAAGCTTAAATCAGCTCTGATCTTCTTCATTCACATTCACTGTGTTCAGTAAGTCAGTGCTAGTGATGAACAGCATGATTCTTCTCTGGATTCTCAGCTTTCTGATCCTAAGCTACACTCTTGGGTTTCCCATGCTTAATGGCACAAGGTAAGTTATTTTCATGCATACCTATGAGTTAATGTGTATTTTTCCACAAAAATGTAATGTAAATGTACTCTTTTCAACAGTGTATCTCACATGGAGACTTTTCCAAATGTTACAGAGAGCAACTCCGCAGAATATATTAAGACCAATCTGACGAACAGGTATAGAAATTTTGGAATCCCATAGAGTCCAACAGAATGCTAAAACAATTCTCTCATCTAACTCAAATGTCTTGACTTTTCCTATATATTTGAAATAAGGACACGAAAAAGGCCTTCCATGTAAGTCATGCATTTAGTTATTTATTTTTTTAAATATTGCATGCAATACAAATATGATATTTTTGTATGTGTTAACGTGTAAACTTTTAACTGCTTATATAACAATGATCACAATAATTTTCCTTGTATTTAAAAATAAAGTGTGTTAGTTAAAGGTGTTAACATTTGCATTTAAAATAAAGGAATCATTCTTTACATTGTAGTGTATTAATTAGTTCATAAAGGGTTAGTTCAGCCAAAAATGAAAATTGGCCTGTTATTTACTCACCCTCAAGCCATTCTAGGTGTATATGACTTTCTTCTTTCAGACAAATACAATCGGAGTTATATTAAAAATTGTCCTGGCATTTCTAAGCTCATTGCAGTGGGTGGGTGTTTCTGTTCAACAGTCCAAAACATGTTAAATAAAGAACACGCATACATAATAAAATGTTTATCCATATGCAATATCCATTTTTCAAACGTAACAAACACTTTTCTATCATTTCCACTAATGTATGTTGTCCTTATGACATAGCATAAAGACAAATTGCATAAAGAATGCTTGTTTTGTTCATAATCACACTGATAATAATTATATTGTGTTTTTGGCCTCTGTTAGACCACACTAATATAAAATGCCAAATTAAAATGGATGCATTCATGACAGCTTTCATTAATCACACAGATATCAAATCTTAAATGACTAGTGAAATGTCACCAAAAAGAACAAATAACTTCCTGTCTCATTATTCCAGTGTCATTTTCTGTATCACCAGATGCACGACTCGTATTACAGCAAATGGCCTTTAAATAATTTCCTTACTGACAAAAGGACAGAATATTTCATTTTAAATTCTCATTCAGTATTTTTTGGTGCCTGAAATTCTCTCTTTTCAGCCGAAGGTTTTGTTTTCTGTCCACTTGCTCCTTGTGGAACCTGGGGTCAATGCTACAGCCTGGAAATGAGATTGCTGGGGACATGACCAGTGATCCAATGGGAATTGGCAAGAAGTGACGCATGATCCTGAATGATCGAAGATCCAGTGGTGTTTTGATTGACTATAAGAAGAAGTTGCACTAATGCATTACAGTGAAGTGATGTGCTCGGTTATCTTACGTTTGCTGTAATATTCATTTATTTAGGCATGTTGTGTTTCGGCAAGATATACTCAGAATCTTATTGTCTTACGGTAGTGTTGTAATGTTTCTGTTTTTATTTTAATGAGAATAATTATAGTGAAATCCTGCTATTTATTTTTCTACAGTCAGACATTTGTTTTTAGCAATTTTTAGTGAAACCGTGCACATTATATGGAACAACATATTATATTATTTTTATGACTGATTTTATGGGTAAAGCGTACATTGGGTCTTACTGTCAATGTTGTTGCACCTGATGGTGAGGCACTGCAGGTGAATATGGTAAAATAAAATAACAATATTCCTATGAAATATGAGATATTTCTGTGTAAATGTGCAAAGTGATTTTTCTGTGATAAAAATATTTTTATATTACAAGTTGACTAAAAACACATTACAATACAGAAATGCAACAATATCGAATGGAATAACCATTGTCGTTGTATAATAAATTAGGAAATATGTAGGCCTAAATTCTGTGATACAATTCACATTTTATTTCATTGAGTAATTGCTTTTTTCCTGTTTCCTTCAATTTAGTTCCTGTCTACATAGTTACTAGTTATATGTGTATAAGTACTAATTTTGTTCAGTTTGCAGTTGGTTTGTTTTGTGTGGTTTGAGTGTATGTTTTCCTGTGTATTCCTGTTTGTGGATTAAAGACTATTTAGATTCAATTTCTTTGTCTTTGACACTTCTTGTCATTGTCATCTGACGTCTAAAAGGTTATCTCATTATTTCTTATCTCATTATTTGATTATGTGAACTAACATTATGTTAATTGTCATCATAGGAGACATACTGTATATGAGAACTGATTATGAAAACATCACATTCCCAGTTCTTTAAGAGGACATTCATATATAAAACGCTATTGAAACTCATACAATCTCATTTATCTACAGCCCTGAAACTACTGATGATAGATAAATTAAGAAATGTTATATAGCTTGGTTTGATGTTAACAAAAGATATGGCTGACACAATGTTCTTTCTCAATATAAAATGTTAGAAGCAAACTTTGTTGATAGACAATGGATCTCATACGGAGAGTATTCTCAGTGTCACAGAGAGGAACTTCACAGAGTATATTAAGACAAATTAGACCAGGTATATACACACACACACATGCTTAATAATGATTAAATAAAACAGCGTGAATGATGTTGACAGACTGGGGTGGAAAAGCAATGGTAACATACTTTGACTTTGGATGCGAATATGCAAAATTTGGACCATCTTACGGATGTTGGGCACTTTTTTATTAAATCAGGTAAGAAAAAATTCTTCATTTATTTATAAAACATTATGAAATGTTTTTTTTTTTTTTGCTCTTCTACTCTTTTCATATATAGTGTTTCATCTGTCACTGTTATCATTGGGCTAATATTTATAATAATGTACTGCTGTTCATATGTAAGTATGTCAGTCATGACAACCATCTGAACAGTATTAGCATATTAATGGACACGACAATGTTAATATATTTGGTCTTGTCTTTGGTCTTTGGGTTATGCTGCTGCAGAGCAAGTATGGACTACTGCTAATAGACACACTGCTGCCAGCTTATGAGATATGCTACTGCTGCATGAATAGTTATATATAAATCCCATAGCAGATCTAGACAGGTGGAGCTGGTGGAGGTGGAGGTGGAGGGTTTAAGAAGATCTCTGATGGAAGATCTCTGAAGAAGATCTCAGCCAGAGATCCAATGGGAAATGGCAAGAAATGAAGGAAGAACGAATGAGAGAATCTCATGCATTCTTTATAGTTTTGCTGCATTATAAAAAACAGGAATGATTTTGGCACGTTGGTATCAATATATGTTTGAATCCTCATTGTACATGTGGTGCTCTGAACTTTTGGTGATATTTTTCTAATAAATAACTCTTGAATTAAATCAGTGTTTTATGTGAATGAATTTGTCATGGTGCTTAAAATGTAATTATACTTGTGTGTCTTTTATCATTTTATGCAAAGATTTTTGATGTCACACAATGTTGTATCATATTTTAAGACTCCAAATAAAGTACCCAGAAGTGCTTTTGTTTATTTGCATTATTTCATGCTGAATCATTTGAACAACATTCAGTCAAAAACATAATTTTGAGTCTACCAAATTGATACCAAGTCATGTATTTGTGTCTTGATTTGTCTATTTGACTTTGTTATTTGTTATAAAGATGTTCTAGTAATATTGGTCTTTTTGTTTGCTTGCATGCTTGTTTGTTTTTTCTTTCTTTCTTTCATTTTAGGCCAAACTTCATCCCCATAGGGTGAGAATTTATAAATAACATAATACAATTGAAATTTGAACTTACCTATTATCGAATGAGTTACACATGAGTTTCACATTCACATGAGTAGCTCAGTTTATTCTATAGGAATAACTATTGCATCCAAATGTAAACTAATATTCATGTACTTCACAGGGGTGCAAGCCCAGGGTGCCGATATGCTGCTACCTATGCCAGCCATCTGGCTGACCTAGACTGGGGATGAGAAAGCAGTTGAGAGTGAGATCTTTAAAAATATATTAATGTTTTCTTAAAATCTAAAAATGCAGAACGTTTTGTGTGCTGGGTAGGTTTAGGAGTAGGGTTTGTGTAGGGGTTTAGTATAAAAGAAGAGTAAAGTAAAAGTATAAAATCCATTATGCCTACAGAGAGTCCCCATAAAACATAAAAACCAGTATGTATGTGTGTGTGTGTTTATTTCCTCCTTTTATATTCCAGTGCATTGACAAGGTCGCATCAATCGTCTCTGTCTGTCTTTGTTTGTCCCTGTTTTATTCAAGGACAAAACCAACTCCTGCCTGTAGAAATCACACACATTTAGAACATTAAAAGATTAAAGAGCTTTTGAATGGGCAGGGAATTGTATATAAGCTTAAATCAGCTCTGAGTCTGCTTCATTCACATTCACTAAGTCAGTGCTGAACAGCTACGAAGAGGAACTTCACAGTGTATTATATTGAGATCAGCAGTGTTGGGCAAGCTACTTGGAAAATGTAGTGAGCTAACAGTTACTCTTCATTAAACGAAGCTTCACTACACTAAAGCTACAGCCCTGGGAAATGTAGCAAGCTAAGCTACAGCAACATGGCAAAAGAAGTTTACTACATCCAAGCTATTTAAAAAAAACAAAGTCTATTGAACCAACATCACACCAAGTCAACGCTCTCTCAGTGATCAATAAAACTGTCAGTCAAGCAGATAGACAGGCATGTTCAGTTTAATTGTTTATTCAACAACTGTTCCAAACCAATTTGGCAACATAATCAGTATCAAATACAGGGCCGGACTGACCTCAAATTGTGACAATAAATTTTTGCTGTCGGCCGGAAACCTCCTATTGGTAGTTGGTATTGTGGCTTTATTTTAAACAGATACATTTATATAAATGGTAACACTTTACAATAAGGTTCAGAAGTTAACATTAGTTATTTAGTGTAGTTAACATGGACTAAGAATGAACAATACTTCTGCAGCATTTATCTTAATGTTAATTTCAACATTTACTAATGTATTATTAAAATCAAAAGTTGTTTGTTAACATTTGTTAATGCACTGTGAACTAACATGAACTACCAATGAACGACTGTATTTTCATTAACTAACATTAACAAAGATTAATAAATACTGTAATAAATGTATTTTAATGTAATACTGTAATGAATGTATTTTATACATTGTATGCTCATGTTAGATAATACATTAGCTAACATTAA
>JAFVLL020019601.1:33570-59207 GCA_021397915.2 Tor tambroides
AAAAAAAGAAGTCCTGACAGATCCTGTAATCACACGGTCACTGCTACATTTAAAACTGTGCATATCTCATACAAAGTTGAAAGGATTAAAAGACTAACACCTCTGAGCACTGTACTGGTTACTGGTTTGTGTTACATGCCCCTGGCTTCCTCCTCCAATTATGGGCTGATTGGCAGTATCCAGGACCAATAACATGGCAGCATTCTTTATTTAAACACCAAAAGTGGTATTGAGGTTTGGGGGTTCAGAATGGAAGAGGCGGAGAGCGGGTCGGACTCCTATCCAGAGCCTTCAGACGGGTCCGTTAGGCATGATCTCAGCTGAAGCAGGTGCCTCGACTCTGTAAAGGCAAAAGAGAGAGTAAGAGAAGGTGGATGGTGCTTTTTATCTCTCATATAACATCTGGTTAATACACATTCACTATTACCTTGTCTCCGTCACAGTGGTAGCGTCTGACTCTTCTGTAGACGCTGAAGACTCACTATTGTCTGTGATGCTGAGCTTCTCCAGAGCTTCAGTAGGCACCTCGCTGCAGAGAAAAAAAAATGCAAGATTGCAGCACAAACGTTTACCACTAGATACTTCTTTGTCTTTATGACTCAAAATTGCTTTCACTCTTCATCATTAAATCATTTAAAACCTGAAACATTTGGAGAAGTGGAATAAGAGGCTTTCTAAATGTGAAGTCAACATTAGCAAAATTTCGTGGGCCAAAAACACCCACTTTCAATAGTGTTGTGAAGTATGAAGCATCACAACAGTCACTTTCAAATCAAGCAGATTTCTGTTGGCCATAAGCAAATTCAAAACCAATTTAAACCCTGCAAAATCTTTCACCCTCACAAGAAATTTCCAATTGTGCGAATTCCTATTGAAATGACTGGACTTTGTCTGTGAAAAATCCCCAAACTACATTAAATGTGACCACACCTTAAGTCATAAATGTGCATTGATATAGGGAACTGTCTGAATGGGATTCACTTTTCAGTCTGGTCTGCCATATTTTAATCCTCTTTGAGTGAGCATAACTAAAGGATCATCACGCTACATGTTTTCGGTCATTGTTTAAAAATGGGGATATTATTCCCTTCCTGAAGTCATGAGAATCCTTTTTTTTCTGGAACCAAATTAAAACACTTAATGCTGCTATTTCTTCGCAAAGTGTACTTACCTCAAGGGTGCTGTTGTCTGGTTGCCAGGTGTTTTAGGGGAACCCTCCGTCTTATTTTCTCCAGGGTCCTCTTCACTGTCTAAGCCTCCAGACGAGCTGCTGTCTGAGGCCACCAAAGGGGCTTTTTGCCCAGGACTTCCTTCCCACGCTCCTGTAGCCGAACCACTGCCAGCCGCTGCAAATAAAAAAAAAATAATAATAATAATAAAAATTCAGTGTCTAAATGACAAAATAGGAAGTTTTGAGTTCTAAAAGTTACAGTATGTTTTCATATTACAGAGAATATCAAGAAAAATGTGATTCCCCAAGATATTACCACTTTAAAAATTTCACCAGGTAAATTTAAGACCGAAATCTTGGTGAAAACTGTTTGTCATGCTCGACTACTTTCCACGTTATGTATTAACAGAGTTAATATTCAGACAGACTCAAACACGGCATACTCACAGTTTTTCTCTTGGCCTTGTTGAGGTTGTCCCTCTGTCTGCCTGGACTCTGTGCTGTAATGTAAAAGCCAACAGATCAGCACTGATAAAGGTATTCCCATAATTCAAACACAGCCCAACCAATATTACCTCACTTTAACAAACATTCCAAAACCGTACTGTAAGCAGGCCTGGGTATCATCTGAATTTGATCAATTTCAATTCCAATTCTGATTCTGCTTATCGATTCTAATCGATTCCCAGTTTCGATTCCAAAGTTTAAAAAAATTCCAAAAATTAAGTCAAACATTTAGATATCAAACATATTTATTCTGTGTCTCTTTTTTAGAGGTTGGCCGATTAATCGGCACCGATAGTTGAATGGCGGAACTACTGGTTATCGGCATGCCGATAGTTTTCCGGGATACATCCAACGCTGGAGCAGCTGGTCCTCTGTCATTATACAATGCGAGAGCGGCCTCTAGATAGGGAGACCATACAGGCCTTTTTTTACGGGATGCATCCTTGACAGGATTTCTATATTACCTAAAATATCCATTTTGGCTGTTCCCCTGCAGACCTCACCTTCTCACGCACAGCGCCACGATTGGTCGATTATGTAAAATATCTGCATGTTATTGGTCAAACTGCTTTGGATGATTTAGGCAATATTAAAATCCTGGCCAGGGCGTGTCCCGTATGAATGGCGCATATGGTCACCCTACCTCTAGAGGCAGAAATCACTGACAGCACGTGTTGTTTGTTTTTACACGTGACACTGTGCGTTGCACAGTGCGGGAAACTTCAAATGCACATTTAAATGCAGCCGACAGAAAATCCTGCCGCGTAATATAGAGCGCCATTCACATAGTTTTCCATTAAATTACGTTATACTTGTCGTTGTTAATGTACATAATGACTTCACCCTAGTCTAAAAATTATGTATTGTGCATTTTTCAGCAAAACGTTTGTCTTTCTGTGGCTCTAATAAAGTCTGTATTCTTCATATAGAGAGCTGTGATACAGATCGTGCTTTCTCTTTCCGTTTGCTCTGTTTTTAAAACACCAAACTTTAAACTCATTTATGCCATTGTTAATTCTCGAAGCAAACTTATGTCCGTTTGGTGATTAAATAAGCTGTTTAGACCGCTGCTTGAATTGAACGCGACAAGTCTGGTGTGTGTGATATAACCTGTGAGTTTGTCCTAGACGCAGCACTGCGCTGCGCTTTTGCCCAGTGTGTGATTTTATGATTTTGATTAGATAATCATGCAGTGTTCTAAAATAGAAGCAAATAAAGTGTGAGAGTAATACTTAACAATAAGAGTCCATTTGTAACATTAATGAAAGCTGTACTAGTATTTTTCCTAGTTAAGAGTGTGTTCATTTCAAGATTTACTATTACTAATACATTTTTAAAGTTTAAATTTTCTTCTTTTAACATTAGTAGGCTAAACTATGAAATAACTTTAATGATCCATTTGAAAAACTATCGGTTGATTAATCGGTATCGGCCAGTTTGGTCCAACCTAGCTATTGGTAAAATCCGCTATCGGTTGACCTCTACTCTTTTTGAAAAACATTTAATTGCAGCTGAATACCATGAACAAAAATCAGCTGGCTACAAGAAAAACTGGACTCGATTAAAAGCTGTTTGTGTGCAAAATAGAGTTGCACGATTCTAGATAAACTGAGACTTTTTTTTTTTTTTTAAATGAAGGTTGTAGTTCTCTCACAATTCTGAAGAAAAAATATTAGACAACTAAACAAAATCTCATGGAATTTATGAATGGAATGATTCAATGACTCACTCAAGATTTACTTGTTTCATTACTGGACGAATCAGTGTTTTTGAATGAATCTCTTAAATGAAAGTTTTAAAGACAAATACATTTTTAACAGCCCCTTTTCGCCACCTAAAAATAAAGATGCGCACACAGAAATTGATAGATGGAATTGAAATTTAAAATTTTACGACAAGTGTCCAAATCTTGACCTTAAGTATGCGATTCTGGAATTGGAATTGATTTTCGATTCCCAACCCTAGTCGTAAGTAGCATCATACAACTTTCTTCAAAGCGGAGTGTTCTTTACCTGCTGAAAGGCTGGAACTCAGTGAAGGAGGCCCAGCTTGTGTCCTGCGGACCCTCACCTCCCTGCTGAGGGGAGCCACCCCAAGAGCTAGAGGAGCTCACCTCCGTCTCACTAAAACTCGCCGTCCAGCCTGGATCTGTACACAAGCGCAAAGAACATTCAATAAACAAATTCATCTTTAAGATTCAGAGTTGTGGGTGACGTTGTAGCACTCACTTTGAGTCTGAGCTGCTGCAGACTGCTGAGGACTGGCCTCTTCCTCAACATCCTCTTCCTCAGAGGCCGACCCGCGGCCTCCACCCCCATTCCTCACAGCACTCTTGGGTGAACTATCTGAAGAAAGAGACACCCCGAACCTGGAAAGAATAAACAGAGAATGTGAATTCAATAAACAAAAGAGGAGAATCTGTTTCCTCAAGCATATCATCCATGTGCTGTACCTCGATCTGGATTTGATTTGTGTTGCATAGTTTATTTCTTTTTCATCCCAAATATCCTCTTCTTCCTCACAGTCATCGAACTGCTGGATTCTTTCTTTACAACACGCTTCAAAAGCTGCAGCATTGGCCTAAAGGAGCACAACAAAGTATCAAAACAAACACTTACAGCAGGGCTCAGTGATCATTTGAATAACGGACAGTGTTTTCAGTGGCAGACACTTACACTATGATCATCTGCGTCTATATTGAAGTTAATTTCAGCAATTCGATCGAACGCAGCACTGCAAGGTTGAAAGAGGTCTCTCAGATATCATACTGACAATCTTAACCACAAAAACATATCAGCACTGTACATCAGTGCACATCTCTGCAGCATTCTGATATATATGGCAATACTTATCACTGGATCTGAGAAACGTTTATACATGTACATCTTTAGCACTCACTTGATATTTTCATCATGTTCACTGAACTCCTCATCATTAAAACCAAACTGATCCACAAAGTTAGCGGTCATCTGCTGAATCTGGTAATCAGAGAATGCCTGAAAGCAAAAAAAAAAAAAATCATGCTTACCTGTTATCCAATCAGCTGTAAAGAGCATAAAGCAGACTCATGCTGGCTATTTATTTGTTGCTTCTTACCTGTTGGATGGACAGATCATTGGGGAAGGGGCTCTCCATGTCATCATCTTCACTAGATGAGTGTAAGTTATGGGTGCTCACCTGGAACACAGGATGAGATCCAATCAGAAACCAGCATCAAACTATATAACATGCTCTGAATCAATGTTAATGTGATGAAAAGACATTAAAAAACGTTCACAATGAACCATGATAACTGGTTTCCTCTAAAATGAACAAAGGTTTTAAAGCCATTTTTGATCATTTAGGGAGTGATGTTGCATCTTTTTATGATGAAAATGGAGAAGCGCTTAGCATCTCTGAAATATTTACTGTTATCATCTATTGCAGTGAACATTTGTAACTCTCTCTTAACATATCTTGAAAGGAAAAAATAAGACATGATCATTACATTGACTACATTGAAATATCTTATCCAATATTATTCATCTGTCCAATGCAATGAAATTAGTGTAAATGCTTTCCTCACCAAATCCACGGTGTTTCTCCTGTTGGTCTCTCTCAGAGTCTCACCCACAAAACTCTCCCAGCGGCCTCTGCAGTCCTCTGGCAGCTCTGTGGATATACAAGTGATTATGATCTCAGGCATCTCCTATCTCAGGCATCATCAGTTCATAAACTCTGTGGCTTTTCTGACACATTCCTGCACAACAAACCTTTAATTAGGTCATTAATTTGAGAGTGAGCCAGCCCTTTCTCCAGGTTTTGAACCACAGTGTTTGCAATTCTTGTAAGGTGACCCATGTTTCCCCTTCGCCTTCCTCCTTCAGCCCTTGAGATTAAAGCAGAGAAACTACAATCAGCCAACAGCAGAAACAAACAGACAGACATCAAACATACTGACATAATGATTGATATCAAGATGAGCTTCATGGGACGATCACACATGTGTTAGAAACCCACTGTTTATAAATCAATGACAGCAAATAGATGAAAGGCTCTTACTGAATTTTGTCATTTTCCTCCCAAGCATCCAGAATCCTTTGCACCAGCCGGCAATGCTGGAAGAGCTGAGGAAAGCAAACAGCCAGACACTGAAAATAATGAACAAACAGTGTAGGCAGCCAAAAAAGGAGAAATAACAAAAAATATGCACCTCTACTCAACAAACCACATGACTTGATATATCATTCTGTAGGACAAACGGTGGGGGATGAATCAAAGGTCAAATTTCAATACTTAGGCACAGTGGTCTGCTTAAATCCCTGAACCAAAATATGTGCAATACATTACAGTTCAAAAGTTTGGGGTCCGTAAGATTTTTTCATGAAAAGAACAGTATTTATTTGCCTTTTTGGTATAATTATTCATGTCTTTACTATCACTTTTGATCAATTTAATGCATTTGAACACAACTGAACAGTAATGTGTGTGTTAAGCAGTGAAAGTGCATTTATGAGCACCACTAACAAGGCCCACTGCCCACTTTCCTGTAAGCCAATATAACAACAGGCACCAAAAGGAAGCGGTCATGATCGAAAACAGATATGAACTGAAGCAGATGACCTACATTGGCAA
The DNA here is from genome assembly GCA_021397915.2 of Tor tambroides. Lineage (NCBI taxonomy): Eukaryota > Metazoa > Chordata > Actinopteri > Cypriniformes > Cyprinidae > Tor > Tor tambroides. Next base: position 39,863 of record JAFVLL020019601.1, read on the forward strand.
CAAGAGCATCTTGAATGGGCGTGTTTGCTGGGTCTGAGGTGCTGTTCTGGCCTGGTGTTCCCTCCTCCGCTTGGCTGCCTGTGCCTGTAGCTGGTCTCTCCTCATGGTTCTGCAGACCTGGGTTCTGAAGATCTGTGTGGGCAGAGTGGTTCAGGATGGATGCCACACACAGCTCCACTTGCAAGTGCAAGAAATTATTCCAGGTGTATTTAAAGAATAAATCCTGCAACCAAAGAGAGGTTGAGAGAGGAAGTGAGGAGGAGAGAAAAAAAATGATGAAAAACAAGATCGCCCACCCACAGCCAGCTCATAGTGTTGAGTCTGCGATATTCAATGTGTGTGCATAAGTGATTTACCAACAGCAGGTCCATGGTGTTGAGTCTGCAGATCTCTTGGCAGATGCTGAGGTCGCAAGTCTGCAGCAGAGAAGCCACCAGTCTGGCCACATGAAGGCGGGCGCTCCCCAGGGGCTGCTCCAGAACGCCCACTGTAGTGAGTATTGCACTTCTCTGTTCCACAGCAAGTGGAGGGAGATTGACACATTGTTAGAGGGCTGTTACTCTCAGCATTGCACAGTGATTGTTGAGACAGAAGCTCTGTTCCTGAACTTAGTGTGCTGCCAACAAAGACTGACACACTCTATGCTATCATTAAAATGATGCTCCTGAAGGCTGTTTCACAAAGTTCAGCAGCAATATTATGTTACTTTCAAAGACTTAATGAAGTTACAATGAAACTGAAGTAGCTACTGATTGTATCTTTCGTATGTACATCAATGTACATCCAGGTGCAACAGATTATCGAAGAAAAAAAAAAATGTAGGGCAGGAACCTGGTTCTGCCCATTGGTTTCTGACTGGATTTTGAGATGTGTCCATTGCACCCAAAAATTAATGTGAGCTTGCAATCGATTGTGAAGAGGAGTGGTTTAGCCAGAGAAGTCTGTCATCTTACAGGAAGCTCGAGTTAGGGCATTTTGATTAAAATTTTCAAATGGATGAATTGTTTAAATTAAGATCAATAAAATGCATTTACAAATAGGGTGAATTATTTTCATACCAACTTTCCTGAAAAATTATAAATCATTCAAATATTTGGGTGTGGCATGTATTTTCATGCCTAATGAAGTATATTAACTTAGAAACACACCAACTCATTTGAATTTTTCAATGAACTTCTTGTGAAGAGTGCTATTTAAGTGACAGCACACAGCAAGGCAGCTTAAGTTTGGAAACAGAGCAACAAACTTTAGCTTAACACACAAAAATATGAGAACAAATGGTTCAAAAGCTCTGAGATGACATTTACACCCAGATAGAGTTCAGTTGCTTGTGAGCGTATGTGCGTGCTGGTACCGTAGGAGGGTTCAGTAGGAGCTGCTGGAAGTCCTTTAGATGAGGCTCAATAGCACGTAAAATACTGCTGTTGACAGTGTAAGACCTTTCACATCCCTGAGAATACAGGTCCATCAGACCCTCCAGCCTAACAACATCAGACACAAACATAACAGAAGGTCAAAGAAAAAAAAAAGGAAAAAAAAAAAAAAAGAGGAGGAAGAACAGCAAGCATCCAAGCATGGCTGTTTATTTTGGGATTAATTAGGCCCGGTATTGGATGAACTCACCCTGACCTTCGTGACTCCAGTAATGTAAGAAGCACTTGCGTTCCATTGACAACAGACGCTTCAGTCCTTTCCCCTTCAAACATATTCTTCAAAAGCTCCGCCACATTCTCTTGTCTACGAAGACATAAACATAAATGGATGAGATACAAAAACAGCCTTTTTGTGCAAAAACAGTGTGTAAATTCTTACACATGGCCCACTACACTACATGACTGTGATTTTAGCTAATCAGGTTAGGAACTTACGACTCCAGGACAGCGAGTAAGGGGTCTGGTTCGGTGACCTCTGACAGCTGATTGGCCTGGTCTCGACTAAGTCGAATGATGTCACAAAGAGTCTGGGATGCATTAGATTGTCTCTGCAGAACAATAAGAATGTACTCAGTCCTTTTTTAAACTTCCATAACTGAAATTATGTGGGCTGGGGTTGAAAAGTTCAGCGGAGTGAGGGATATTTTGTACCTCTTCATCTCTCCCTGTGTGCATGAGCTCTGTGAGTCTCTGGATGAGTCTCTCCTCATTCAGCCACTGCAAATACATTCATTCACAGACTAGAATCACAGCGCTGTAATGATGAGTGAGGATTCAGCCAGGGCTTGGAGGATAACACTCAGGCTAAATGCAGGTCAATGTCTCATTTAAGCAACTAAATCACTAAATGTTCCTTAAAGGCATAATTTCAACAAATGGTTCAGGGTCCTAGATCTAGATCAATGTAAAATGCTTTTGAACAAGATTAACCATCATATAACCCCCAAATTCACTTGTAGAGTCAACAACACATGGGACCATTCACACAGTGCATGTTATTGCATTCAGATACAGCTGAACAGAACACAGTTTATAAGTAGAAATCTGTTAATTCTCATTTATATATATATAAATGAGAATTAACAGATTTCTACACACACACACATATACTAGTGTGCTTACATTGAGGACCTCCATCCTCAAGGGGGCAGGCTCTACACAGCTGATGAGGCGCAGCAAAAGGTCCATCATGGCCGAGGCATCAATGTGATTCAGCACCAGACTGATAAAGTTGTGTTTTTTCCTTAGGAAAGAGATTACCTGTATGTGCAATGACAGACAACTTACTAACTATAAAAATCAAACAAATAACCCCCGTATTTCCTTTGTGCGTTCATATTCTGAGCTGTGTTGATGAGGTGTGCGTACCTGGTCTGTTTTACGTGCAATCAAGTTGCCGATGGTTTTGCTGAAGAAGGACGCCAGCAGGGGATTAAGGGGCGGCTCTTGCTCCAGAAAGCGGTAGAGCTTCTCCAAAAGAGATTCATCTCCACCCAGCTTATCATTGATAAGAGCCACATCAGAGGTCAGGAGCTCACAGGCAATGTTTGGAAACCTAGGTAAAGTAACATGTGACAATACAATCGAACAGCAAATGCAACAGGCCAAAAAAAATGTCTATGGTGACTTGGCCTTTTAGCATTACAAACTAAGCCACTTTCTGAGGGTCCAATGAAAGCATTTCAAAACTAACAAAGTTGCTCTGTAGCACTACTTATCTTGTGTCGCTCAGATAGCACTAAAGTAAATACTGGTCAACTCGGTGGTGCAGTGTTGTCTGTGCCACAAGAAAGGGTAATAAACTCTGCACCAGTGCTTTATTTTCTATTGTAGGATTCTGCATTTGACAAAAATATCACCAAGCAAAAAATCTGGATCAGTGCTGCTGAGAAGATATTTCACTCAATGTAATAACATTTCACAATACTTGGAGAGAAAAGACATTTTGAGTGAATCCGCTTGCTCATTTCAAGACAAATGATTCTGCCTCCTACAGACAGAGAACCAAATGATTAGTTTTAAATGAACTGTAATATCTTTCTCTCTCTCTAACCATATGGTCCCAACAGGGAGCGCTAAAACTGATAGATTTCAACCCTTCAGAACATGATTTTTTCATATATTTTGTTAAACAGCACAACCCTCACAAATAAAGCAACTCTGATTTCAAACACAAAAGTAGCAGAACACAAGAGTTTACACATCACCTTTCAACTCAATAATTTCTATTTTCCTGTTCCTCTTCCTTCATTTGTCAATTTAACTCCACTTCTCTGCACTTCTACATCTTCACTGTCAGTTTTACAGCCCTCCTGTAACCAGGAGCTCCAGACATGCAGGGCTACCAATGAACATCACATATGTCCTACCATCATAATTCAGCAATTCTCAGTACCAGTAGGAATACTTTTTACTGCCGGCCATATTTACATCTAGGCTACAAGTTAATTGCAGTGAATGAACATTTAAAGTGCAGTCACATTAGTGAAATTTGGGAAAATTTTGCAGGTAAAAAAACAGTCCGCTGTTTATTGTCAATAGTGTAGTGATGCATGAAGCACAGCTCACACAGAATTCACTTTCAAACCAAGCAGCTTTCTGTTGGTCAACACAGCAAACACATGCAAAATATGCACGCTGAACTTTTTTTTACCCTAACACAAAACTCCAGATGTGCAGATTCCTATTTAAATGACTGGATTTTGCTCATGAAATTTTGCAGCACAACAGCAAATGTAACTACAGATAGCCCTGTCCCAAACTTATGCAATTGGCTGAGCCAATGTTGGAGTGTCTGGTTGGTCAAAACTAGCAAAATAAGGTGCAAAGCCGTGTCTGTCTTACTTGAAGCGAGTTTTCTCCTCCAGGTCAGCAGGGGGCTCCTCCGTAATAAGGGTGACCAGCTCCTGCATACAGTGATCCTTGGAGAGGAAGAGCAGGAGCTTGCGGTTCTGTGCTTTGCACTCCTGCAAGACATCCTCCTCTTCCATCAACTCTCTCAGAGTCACTCCCTCTCGATCCAGCAACTGGTCGATATGGGAGGTGTTGTTCAGGTCAAACTTCCAGAACATGATGGTGGCGGTGGCTGCTGCAGCAGGAAGCCCAGGCCTGAAGAGAAGACTTGAAAGTAAGGAGAAATATCTATTGCAGAGAAGGCAATCCTAGACTTAGACTATGATAAGCACTATGAAAAAAATCCAAGGTGGTCAACGCATTGAACAAAATGCGAAATTTTGACTCAAATGTCCTTTGTTGTACAACACAATATTCAAAGATAACCTGATATAGGTTATTTCTAGTTTTTCTGTGTAATCATGACAAAGCTGCCGGTGTTTAAAGTTTTTTATTAACAGAAACTAGTAGTATACACAATTGTGTTTTCAGACATTTTTAACAATGTTGTTCATTTAAAGAACAGTTATTATAACATTTTAATTTCGAGTTAGATTATTTTAAAATATTAGTAATAATTTATTAATTTAAATGCTTTTAGTGATTTTGTGATCTTGATCGGCCCCCTGGATGAGAACTACTGATGCACAGTGTTCCAAATCAGTCACTTATGAAGTTCCATAACGGTTTGAGAGTTGTCTTAAAAAGCAGCTGTCTATGTAGGCAGCCTAATAAGTTTTGGAACAAAGCTATAGAATGAGTGGGAGGGGGGGGAAGAATAGCGATGGAAAGCAGAACTAACAGATGAAAGAGAATCTGGAGAACAGACGAACAAGGAAGGGGACAGAAATAATTGATGGACCTTTAAAGCATCCAACTAACACATCCCACTCAAAACAAAATATGAGGCAACTGGAACATGAAGAGCAACTTTCCTTCTTTCAGCACTGATTGAAATCACCTGGGCTGTGAAGATTTTCTAACAACTCTGGACATGAACAAAGCAGACCTTTCCCCACAAGATGACTGATACCCACGCATCACACCCTGGGCGATACATTTCACACAGCCTGATAGGCTTCGCTTGCTTAAAGAGATGTGATCTGTTAGTGAGCCTATATAAGAGACTCTTCAGGAATTCGAGCTCTGGAACATTAACAGCATTTGTTAAATAAATGTATTTTTACCAGCTGATGAAACGTGTGAATCCTTAGTTACACCTCCTCCACAGGCAGACAGGCATTTGAATGGCAGAATGCAGACAGCACAGAATGACCTAGCATTAATCTGCATGAGGTCCACTTCCCACCAGGCCTTCCTCAAATACACGCCTCAGACGGACAGACACTAGGGAAAAGAAATGAGAAAATGCAAACCCTTCAAAAACAATGCAGGCAGAGTTTGAAAAACACTTACAACCAATGTAATGCAAAGGGTATAATATATCAATAATGTATGAAAACACACTGCATCATATAGTCTAGGAACCTTGAAACATACAACAGACTGTGCAAGACTAAAATCAGGACTATAGAAGGTCTTGTGAACTGAAAGTGTAGTGTACAAACGTCATTTCCTTGTCAACAGTGAACAAATGCACATAAACACTCTCTTCCTCAAATTTACCACTATACTGACTCTCTAGCAGACATGCACACAGTTATTTTAATCGTTTGCTTAAAGGGCACTACAGTGGTTTGTACAACAAATATATATGAGTCTTGAGATCAGACTTCAAGCTTTAAAGGAACAGTTCACCCAAAAATGAAAATAGGCTGAAAATGTACTCACCTTCAGGCCATCCAAGATGTAGATGAGTTTGTTTCTTCATCAGAACAGATTTGGAGAAATTACATTACTGTTTTGTGAAGCAAAAAGCTGTATGTTTGTAATAAATCCATCTTTAAGACATTTTTAACTTCCAACCATTTCTTCCAGTTTAACTATGAGTCCGCTATACATATTTTTGCTTTCTCCAGTCAAAAAGTCATCTTCTCTGAATCAAGAGAGAAATATGCACAGATAAGCACCATTTACAAGCAAAAACAGTCCTAAACAAATATGTTGGTGGATTTTGATGTGAGAAGACAACAGGGGATGGAGTTTTTCACTGGAAGGAGTGTTATTATGGCTTATGGACTCGTATTTTGGCAAGAAGTGACAGTTTAAAACAGCTTGATGATGAATTTGTTTCTTACAAACATGCAGATTTTCACTTAAGATGTTAACTGTTCGACTGAACTTAATTGATTGTGGATTATTGTGTTGGTTTTACCAGCTGTTTGGACACTAATTCTGACGGCACCCATTCACTGTAATGGATCCATTGGTGAACATGTAATAAATTTCTCAAAATCTGTTCCAATGAAGAAACAAACTCTTCTACATCTCGGATGGCCTGAGGGTGAGTACATTTTCAGCAAATTTTCATTTTCTTGGGTGAACATTCACATTTACTCTTGTTCGGTGAATTTTTGTGGGCAAAATCCAGTAATAATTGCATGAGGAAGAAAAATTCCCCCAAGCAGATTTCGCATGATTTACTACATTGACCAATACATAACAATTTGAAAAAAAAAAAGATTCATACATCACTACACTACTGACTTTAGAAAACTGACCTTTTTTTGCCTGCAAAATTTCATTGAAATCTTGACCTTTAGACCAAATTCTAGGAAGTTAAAATAAAAGGTGTCACTTGACGCCCTTTCTTCTTAAATGAAATGCGCACCTACTCCACATCTCCTGCACATATGGCACACTCAAAACAGCAGCTGGTAACAGCTTCCTTGAGCACTACATACTCATCTGATGACAAACGACACGGAGAACACATACCGGAAAGAATATCTATCATTGATCTGCAGCTGTGCAAGCTGAAGCACTCTTTCATTTATGAAAAAAAGTGGCCAAAAGAAAAAAAAAAAAAAAAAAGACAAAGGGACTTGTTTCCTTCTTTTATGTGGACATGGCTGCGTGCACGTGCAGAGCTTAGTGCGACAATAACAAGCAGAGAACTCCCCAGTGAACTCTACACAGGAAAGCAAATGTCTCTGCTCTACAATTCATCAAAAATAGTAACAGGCAGCAGCATTTGCACACAATATAAGCTGCCACACACAGCAGACACGAGCGGGGATTTTGCATGAGATCTCTGACAGCAGCTGAGGTCAAATAATCTGGCACTGATTGCACAACTGTCCAGAAGCTGCCTACTTAGGAAGTTGATCCAGCAACTTGTCCTGACCCCTGGACCCTCAGAGAGGGTGTTCCTGCATTACAAATCTACAAATGAGATTGCATTCGTCATACTGAACGATCGTGTTTTACAACTCAATAGTTAAATAGCTGGAGAGGATGAACTAACTTATGAATTACTCGTGTGGCTGCTCATGACAACATGATTTGAATCAAATGTTTACAACAGACGTCAATAGCATACCAGAGCATTTTTGACACCTTATAAAGCCGGGACGGGTAAAGAAGACGTACTACTATTAAATTCACACACGGGACGATTATTTTAAGTGCAGAATAACAGTTTCAGCAGAAAATCTCGGCGGTTGCATGCTTACAGCTGGGCCTCACTAGCAACCGTTAGCATCAGCGGCTAACATTAGCGACAAAACTGGTTTCCGTATTTTCAAAACAACCCCAAACTCGACCGAAACAACTCAAATAAACACCAATTTATAGCTCAAAATAGGTTCCTAGAGATGCAAAGTGCATTTGGTTTTATTTAACGTTGTAGAATTGGATGTTTTCGGTTTGTTTGCTAGCTCGTCTAGCTAAGTTCAGCTGAACCTCTCTCTTACAGAAGTTTCTTCCGATCTGAAGAGAACAAAAACGTCACATTTTCTAAGCAAAACATTTAGAAACAAGCACGGTTTGGCGTAAAGCAGAGAGGGTCGGCCACAGCAGTGCTATCTGCGCACGTAAACCGGCTGTGCAAGTAGGCTTACCCCCGCCGTGAGTGTCTTTAGACGGGCTGCTGGTTGTCGGTTAGCGCTGGTCTGGCTCGTGCAGCGGTGGCGCTGCTGCTGCCCCGCGCGCGCTCCGTGAAACCCCGCAGCTGCCACGAGACCGTTTTCCTCTCAACTATCTACCCAGAGCGCGAGCCATTGTCCTCACTAAAGTTGCTTTTTTGCTCTCTCTTGTTTATAAATTAATTTTTAGAAAATGATTACGCTCTTAGTCACCACGTAGAGTTATCTCGGCCGCTCACACGCAAGGCGAGGGAAAGGGGGATCGGAAAATAAAAATCGCTCATTTGTTTGTTTTCAAAATGGCGAAACTCTGTCATAGACGTGCGCGTGCTGTCAGATTACTGCCTGCGCATCGAGTGCGCGCTTCCCCGCGTTCATTCCACTAGCCTTGACAAGATGAACATAGAGTAAAAAAAAAAAAAATACATTAAAAAAATAAAATAAATAAAGAAGAAGAAACCGGAGTTTGTTGTCATACTTTTTATTAAAATAAACCAGGCCAGTGCGTTAAACTAATTCATTCTAATGTCAAGGCTTTTTAGGGATTTTCTTCTGGCACCTTGAAAGAAACAACACGAAAAACTAAAGAGTAAAGTACAAAATAACAAACATTATATTGACTGACACATGTTAAGTGGCTTTGTCCGATAATAATCAATTCATTTATTTTGGGATTATGCTTTGTCTTTTTGGAGTAATGTTAATGCATGTCCTAAATATTTACTTAAAGAAGAAAAAAAAACACTTGACCTTCTAACACTTGCACTCTCTATTCTATTCCTAACTACGGTACTTGTTTTCTTTTTATTTATTATAAAAATTGACCCTCTAACACCAGCATTCTCTTTTTTATTATTATTATTTTGACTTGTTTTATTTTTATTTAAAAAATTGACCCTATAACACTAGCATTCTCTATTCTTTTTCTATTCTATCTACTTGTTTTCTTTTTATTTATTGTGTGGGTATATATATAAAGCTTACGTACTGCATTAAACTGAGACTTATCACAGCACTTACATATTATTGCTCTTTTGTTGATTTTGATTGCTTCTGTTGTCCTCATTTGTAAGTCGCTTTGGATAAAAGCATCTGCTAAATGACTAAATATAAATATAAATGTCCATTTTTATCTGACTTTTCTTTATCTTATAGGCATACTCTTTTTGTCTGTTTGTTGGTTGGTTCTTATAGGCTATATATTAATGAAAAAGTTTTACATTCATAAATGTAAATACACAACCTCCACTTCAATGTCTTTAAGCAAGAATTGTTATTTTTTATTTTATTTTTTTTACATTTTCATTTTTGATTTATTTATTCAGGTACAATCTTATTTTTACTCTACGTCTTATTTCTTATTAATTTGAAATTAAATGAAATTGCTTCTCATTGCTTGATAGTTGAATCAAGGATTTTTTTTTTTTTTTAATTTTAAGTTATTTCATTTTGTGATCTATTTTAGAACCCCTCTTGAGAACCAGTATCCATATTAGAGTACTAAGTAACCCGCGGGAGGGCGCTGTTCAGCCTCAATGATTCCTAAACGATGACCGAGGACGCGACCATTCACAAAAGCAAGCGGTTCTCAAATGGATTTTTAGGTCACAATGGACCCATTTGATAGCTCCGATTCTCTAGAAGGGCCATTAAAGGCTGCGGCGACAAACACAGATGTACCGGTGCCGTGGTCGCGTTTCTCTGCCTGGCTCGAATGTGTGTGCGTCGTTACCTTCGACCTCGAGCTCGGACAAGCCATAGAGGTACACAAATTATCTGCATGTACCAAAATCTAACATTGTTTGTTTAAGTGTTTGTTACAAGCGGGCAATAATCTGATTGTGAAAAAATCCAGTGACAATGCAATAATGAAACATTCTGATTGTAATATCACCACTGTAACCACAGCAACAACAGAATCACTGTATCTCTAACATTCTTTACTTTGCTATCAGCTCGTTTACCCTCATGATGTCAAACTCACAGAGAAAGAGGTAAGATGAATTTGATTTAAATATTTTATTTATTCATTTACTTTCCAGCAGCAGTATTATGAGTATATATGAAGCAAAATTTGTTACAACACTAATTTCCTTCTAAAATGCCTCTAAAAGTACTAAAATCCTTCTTTTCCTTCTGTTTTCTAGAAAACAAACATCTGTTACTTATCCTTTCCTGACTCATACTCAGGTAATGTGCTGGCACAGGCTGATCTCATAAGTGCTTTCATGATAAACAGCTGCAACATGAGCATTACAGCTCAATCACATGAGTGCATGTCTATCCCAGGATGCCTCGGGGACACTCAGTTCAGCTTCAGACTGCGGCAGTCGGTGGGCCGCAGTAGCTCTTGGTTTGGACAGGAGGATGCGTACAACAAGGATGCACCTGTGACCCTGCAGGTTAGAAATAGGCTTGCTCTGAATTAAGACATTTCCCAGCATCACAACTGATTGACGTGTGCTTTGAACCAATAAATTCCATAAATAAAATGTGCATTTAATTGACCGTACTGTCTTTCAGAAGGAGCACGCATATTTCCATGGGTATGTGTATTTCAGGCAAGTGAAAGATGCATCTGTCAAAAGGGGCTACTGTCAGAAGGTGTGTAACTGAAATGAAAGATACACATGTTTGTTCTGGTTTTTCCACTATGAGCTGTTGTAGTCTAATTAGACTTTACACTTTAATTGAATGTATTTAGTCAAGGTCCTTGTGGTCAAATAATATACTGGAATAAATAAATGACTATTTTGTATTTCTATATCCCTAGTCTCTGGTGGTGGTGTCCAGACTGCCATTTGTGAACCTCTTCCATTCGCTGCTGAAAGTCATCGCTCCTGAGTATTTTGAAAAGCATGAACCTTGTCTGGAGACAGGTGAGACCAGCTTGACTTGGAAAAACAAGCATCTACACACACACACACACACACACACACACACACATACATACATACATACATACATACACACACACATATATATATATATGTATATATATGTATATATATGTATGTATGTGTGTGTGTGTGTGTAGATGCTAATATATATAATAAATAAATAAATTATATATATATATATATATATATAATATTTTTTTTATTTTTTATTTTATTTTTTATTTTTATTTCAAAGGGTAACCCTTTGAAAGTTTAGGGTCAGGAATTTTTCCAGAATTTTTTAAAAATGAAATTAATACTTTTATTCTGCAAGAAAGCATTAAATTTATCGAGAGTGACTGTACAATAAATGTTGTTTTTGTTGTTTCTGTTCAGCAGAAATATATCTAAAAAATATTAAGCACCACAATGGTTTTTAACATGGATAATAAGAAATATTTCTTGAGCGCCAATTAGCATATTAGAATGATTTCTGAAGGATCATGTGACACTGAAGACTGGAGTAATGGCTGCTGAAAATTCAGCTTTGCCATCATATGAATAAATTACATTTTAAAATGTATTAGAAAACAGTTATTTTGAATTATAGTTCACTGTAGTACTGTTTTTACTGTATTTTTGATCCACTAAATGCCGATTTAATGAGCATGAAAGACTCAAAACACTTTCGGAAACATCTACTCCAAACTTCTGAATGGTAGTGTTTATATAATATATACAGTATGTACATATATTTACATTTACAGTTACATTTAGTCATTTAGCAGACGCTTTTATCCAAACAACTTACAAGTGAGCACAATAGAAGCAATCAAAACCAACAAAAGAGCATTAATATGTAAGTGCTGTGACAAGTCTTGGTTAGCCTAACGCAGTATACATGGCAAGAGTTTTTTTTATTTTTTTTTATAATAAATAAAAAGAAAACAAGTATGTATATAGAATAGAAAAAAATAAGGAACGCTAGTGTTATGCAACGCAATGCAACAATGCAACACAAATCATAATTGCACTATTTGCTTCTTAACCTCAAATACCCCTTTTGCACAATATCATGCACAGCTATTATGTAAAGTACTTATATAGTTTGTTTTAGGTTATGTGTATGTATAGTCTATTTATAGTATATGTATAGTTAGATTACTGCTTTCAGTAAGTTAGTTATTTATAGGTTTTGAAAAATTGTTCTTACTCTTGTGTTGTTTGTTTATATTAAGTTTATTTAAGTAGCACCGTGGTCCTGCGAGACACGACATTTCGTTCCACTGTATGCCCCCACATGTAGCGTAATGACAATAAAGCTCGACTTGACTTGACTTGACTTGTTAGAGGGTCTTTTTTTTTTTAAGTGAAAATAAAACCAGTCAAAAGAACAGAAAAAGAATAGAGAATGCTACTGTTAGAGGCTCTTTTTTTCTTTTCAAAGAAAAAAGTAGTTAGAATGTAGAATGTTTTTTTAAATAAAAAAGAAAACAAGTAAATACAATAGAATTAGAATAGAGAGTGCTAGAGTTAGAGGGTGAAATGAAGAGATGTGTTTTTAGCTGTTTCTTGAAGGTGGCTAAGGACTCAGCTGCTCGGATTGAATTGGGCAGGTCATTCCACCAGGAGGGAACAGTTAATGTAAAAGTCTGTGAAAGTGATTTTTCTGCCTCTTTGGGAATTATCAGTTTGATAATTCAGTAAAGATTACATAAACATGAAAACCACCCAAAGAAACAAACATTTGCCTGCCAGCATACATATACTGCCTTTGAAATATCAAACAGAAAGCTCAAGTTATTACGGTTTCTTAAATCTCAAATCCTCAGTCATATTGGTTAATATCTTTCAGTCTGTAATGAGATTGACCAATGGCCAGCACCAGTACCAGGACAGACACTCAACTTACCTGTGATGGGTGTGGTGATGCAGGTGAGAGTATTTTGGATGGAAAAACTCTTCAGAAGGAACACAGTTCTTATACATTTTAGTAAAATTCCACTTACAACATGTTAGTTGGTGTTTTGATGTCTTATCTAATTTCGTTATTAATCTGCCACCCATTCAGTTTATCAAATGCTGATTTTGGATTTGCAGGTCAGAATTCCCTCAAAAGTCGAAACACCAGCAGGAAGCCCTGTAAAACAACCACAAACAGAGGTGCCTACTTTTACAATTTTACAATGACAATCATGCACATGTGCTTTTATTTTAACATATGCTTGCATTTTTGCAGAATCTGCTCCCTGCCCCCACGGTTCTTCCATCAGTTCACGAGTTGGATCTTTTCAAGTGAGTATTACACTGGTTGTACATGTTATCTGTAATTACTAAACCATCTGTTTATTTTACAGCCCTCACTAATAGCAGCCCTAATTGACCTTCATGTAATCAGATGTTTCCAGTCAGTCCTGATTCACGTGCAGATGCTCTGGGAGCTCATGTTGCTAGGAGAGCCTGTGGTTGTTATGGCACCCTCTCCAACCGTCTCCTCAGAGACTGTGTTGGCCCTGGTCAGGTATGGATATTGCATTCTCAAAGCTCCCCTTTGAGAAACACGTACACAAGTTATTATTAGGAACTTATAATAGTGACAATGACAGCAGATAGGATTTCTATTGGTCTGTTTCTATTAGAGTTTATGCTTATGTTTATTCATCAGCAAAAACTCCAAACCACACCATTTCAGAACTGTTTGGGCGTTTATGTAACATTACGCTTTTTGTGAAATTGCTTTTTAAATATATTTTCTTCTTAATGTTAATTAGTAAAACATAAACATATTCTATCCAGTTTTTAACAATTGTTAGGGCATTTGTAGATTTATTTATATTTTATATATGTTTTATGTTCTCTGTTTAGCACCATCGCCCCATTGCGCTACTGTGGTGATTACAGACCATACTTCACCATTCATGACAGTGAATTCAAGGAGTACACGACCAGGACTCAGGCTCCGTAAGCAATAATTGCACGCCACCTGAAGTCTCTCTGGTAACACTTTAGTATAGGGACCAATTCTCACTATTAACTAGTTGCTTGTTAGCATGCCTGTTATTAACATATTGGCTGTTTACTAGTACTTATGAAGCACGTATTCTGCATGACCATTTTCTACATCCCTAATCCTACTCAGTAAATAAACTTAACAACTACTTTACTAGCTATTAATACGCAGCAAATTAGGAGTTAATTGAGGTAACGTTGTAGTTAATAGTGATAACTGGACCTTAAAATAAAGTGTGAACTTCTCTCTTTAAAGGATCATTTTTGTTAAAATTCTGTAATTATTTAATCACCATCATGTCTTTCCAAACTCATGATTTTCTGTCATAAAGGATGAATTTTTGAAGAATGATCTAAGCCATTCTATTCTGTATAATAAATGTGTATGGGGACTGGAACTGTCAAGCTTCAAAATGACAAAAAGGCATTGTTCTGTTCCTCCGGCAAAGCTAACATGGCTTTAAAAGACTTGGAATATAGCACACTAATGGATGGACCACTTTTTGTTATTTAGTAGTTGAAAAAGTCCCAAAAAAACAGCAGCCAGGATATTCTTCATAAATTCACCTTTTGGTTTGATCTAAATGTGGTCTACTTTATTGCTCATGTGCAAAACAACATTCCCCACGCATGATATGGCTCTTCAGTCTATTTTCTGCTTTCAGGCCCAATGTGATACTTGGTGTCACAAACCCTTTCTTTATAAAGACCTTTCAGTGCTGGCCACACATTATTCGCCTCGGAGACCTGAAGATGTCTGGTAAATTATGATTCATTTTAGCAGCAAGGCTCATCTCACAGCCCTTATGATAACATGAGATTTTGGCATATTGCACATGAGAGAGGTCTGAATGGAGTTTCTCTGCAGGTGATTTACCAAAGCAAGTAAAGGTCAAGAAACTGGCGAAGTTAAAAACACTGGATACCAAAACAGGTATGCAAGTTATCTTTGCAGTAATCTTATGTGCTGAATAAAATGTGTGTGTGTGTGTGTGTGTATATATATAATACAGTGCCTTGTGAAAGTATTCATACCCCTTCATTTTTTTCATGTTTTATGTTGCTGCCTTATGTTAAACTGCTTTAAATTATGATTTTTTTTCCACATCAATCTACACTCCATACACCATAATGACAAAGCAAAAACAGAATTGTTACAACTTCGTAAATTTATTAAAAATAAAAAAAACTGAAAGCTTTTTCGGGTTGGATGGGGCCAGATGCACATTTTCAGGTTTCTCCAGAAATATTTGATTGGGTTCAAGGCCAGGCTATGGCTGGGCCACTCCAGGTCATTCACAGAGTTGTCTATAAGCCACTCTTGCTGTGTGCTTAGGGTCAGTGTCCTGTTGGAAGGTAAACCTTCTGCCCAGTCTGAGGTTCTGAACGCTCTGGACTGGGTTTTCTTTAAGCCTCAATATGGTGCATTGAGCATTTCTTCTACTCTGATAAGTCCCTCAGTACCTGCCGCTGAAGAACAGTCCCACAGCATGAAGCTGCTACCACCACACTTTACATTTGGGATGGTACTCTGCAGGTGATGAGCAGTGTCTGGTTTCCTTCAAACATGATGCTTGGAATTGAGGTTCATCAGACCAGAGAATCTTGTTTCTCAGAGTCTGAGGGTCCTTTAGGTGCTTTTTTGCAAATTCCAAGTGTGTTTTCAAGTGTCTTCACTGAGGAGAGAATTGATTCTTGCCACACCAGCATAAAGACCAGATCGGTTTAGTGTTGCAGTGATGTTTGTCCTTCTGTAGGTTTCTCCTGTCTCCACATATGATCATGGAGCTCAACTAGAGTGACCATCAGGTTCTTGGTCACCACTCTAACCAAAGCCCTTCTCCATCAATTGCTCAGTTTGGCCAGGAGGCCAGCTCTAGGAAGAGTCCTGGTTGTTTCAAACTTCTTCCATTATGAATAATGAAGGCTACATGCTTCTGTGAACCTTCAATGCAGCAGAATTTTTCTGAACTCTTCCCCAGATGTGTGGCTTGATGCAAACCTGTTTCTGAGCTATACAGGCAGTTCTTTTTACCTCAGGGCTTGGTTTTTGCTCTGATATGCATTTTCAGCTGTTAGACCTTTTAAGATGTGTGTGCCGTTCCAAATCATACCCATTCAATTGAATTTGACACAGGTTAACTTCACTCAAAGTGTAGTAACATCTACAAGCAATATGAATGCTCCTGAGCTAAATTTCAGCTGTCCCAGATAAGGGTTTGAATACTTATGCAATGGAATCATTTATGTTTTTTATGTATAATAAATTTGCAAAGATGTTAAATACCTGTTATTTGCTTTTGTCATTATGGTGTGTGGAGTGTAGATTGTTGTGGAAAAAACTAATTTAAAGCGGTTTAACGTAAGGCTGCAACATAAAACATAAAAAAAAAATGAAGGGGTTTGAATACTTCATACATATATACACTTTTTTTTCTTTTTTTTTCCCCCTCTTGTACCATAAAGGTATATACACAGCATACAAGACCTTTCTACACAAAGATAAAGCCCTCATCAAGCGACTCTTAAAGGTAGGCTGCAATGTTTATTCTTGAAAAATGACATTTAAGTTAAAAGTAAAATTGTGTGTAAGCTTTGGTTTTTCATTTTTACTTTTAGGGTATCCAGAAAAAAAGGCCATCAGAGGTGCAGAGCGCCATTTTGAGGCGGCATCTGTTGGAGCAAACGCAGAGTTTCATTCTTCCGCTGGTAACAACAAGTTTAAAACATTTTTGCACCTTTGTTCAGAGCTTAATGACAGCTTTACTGTTTCATTCCATTCACTAAGCAGTATTGAGCGCCACACCCATTATTTTCTTTAGGAACGATATTTGGAAAGCCTCATGCCGCCACAGAGATCCATGTCTCCATGGAAGGTTTGTTCAAGATGTTGTAGATCAGATTAAGAAGACCTATATGAGGGATTGATTATGTTGGACCTCAAATATAAAGTGAAGTCTTGGGATTCAACTGACAATGAAACAGTTGTATATGTATGTATGTGTCAGACCCCTCCTCAGATTCGTTCCTTCTGTCAGGATGAGTTCATGAAGACCCTGGAGCAAGCAGGGTCTCAATTAACACTGAAAGGAGATTGGACAGGCCTGTACAGGTAATGTGCCAGGGTTGCGTTTCCTAAAAGCATCATAAACCCATTGGCATCAATAATCTATACAATCTACCTAGGCTTAAGCTCCTTTGAGAAACACAGCTCAGGACATTCAGGGACTAAAGACTGAAACTTCCTGTTAATTGTGTTTATAATATAATAAATGTTTATATGTGGCTTTCAGGCGTTTCTTCCGTTCACCAAACTTTGATGGCTGGTATCGGCTCAGGCATAGAGAGATGACTCAGAAAGTGGAATGTTTTCATTTAGAGGCCATCTGTGCAGCTGTGAGTATGATATTGGATCTGGATTCGGTCTCTGCTTATGTTACTATACTTTTTAAATCTTTATTATTACCAGTTCAGAATGTGTGTGCAAATAAAAGAATGTTTAAAGGATTCGTTCACCCAAAAATGATGCGCTCTCAAGTCGTTCCAAACCCATATGACTTCTTCTGTTTAACACAAAAAGAGGAATTTTAAGGGATTGAACTGGTCGCTCTTCCATGCAGTTACAATTAATGTAAACAGAGGCTTTGAAGCTTCAAAAAGGATGCAAAAGCTTCATAAAAGGATTAAAACAGTAGTCTATATAACACTACTGTTCAAAAGTTAAAGCATTAAAGCAATAAATTACATTTGAAAATATATTTAAATTAGTGCTGTCAAACGATTAATCGCATTCAAAATAAGTTTTTGTTTACATAATATATGTGTGTATATTAATTATGTATATATAAATACAAACACATGTATGTATATATTTAAGAAAGATATGTTATGTTTATATATTAAACATATTTATATATAATAAAATATAAGAATACAAATATATAAATGTATACATGTAAATATTTTCAAAATATACACATGCGTGTGTTTGTATTTATATATACTTTATATATACATAATAAATATACACAGTACACATACATATTATGTAAACAAAAACTTTTAATTTGTATGCGATTAATCGCGATTAATCATTTGACAGCACTAATTTAAATAGAAAAGAGTTATTTTAAATTGTAATAAGATTTAGTTTTTACTGTATTTGTATCGAATAAATGCAGCCTTGGTGAGCTTAAGAGACATTTGTAAAGCATTAAAAAATTTTACTGACCCCAAACTTTTTAACAAAAGTGAGGAACAGACTGAAATTAAAGTTGTTGTAACTAGATTATTGAACCATTTTGTGAACGAATCATTCAATAATGTTTTTTGAAACTGGATTAACCAATTATTAAAAAGAACTCAAAGGAACAATTACATCTCCACTTCTATTATGAACTATAATAAACCACCAAAGAAAACAAGATGTGAAGATTTTCAGTGAATAACAACTGAAATTTCAGTCTGTTTTGAGTTGCATGGAAAAGCGCGACCAGTACAATTCTTCAAAATCCTTCTTTTGTGTTCCACAGAAGAAAGAAAACCCTACAAGTTCCGAACAACATGAGGGTGAGTTAATAGTAACAGTAGCTTTAAATGATGAATTACTCTTTTAATGGCTCTGTAGTTTAATTTGTTTTCATTAATTCAGGATCTGCTGACATGGACCAAAGACAAATCAGAAGTAGAGATTGTTGACCTCATCCTGAAGCTTCGGGAGAAACTGGTGAGTTACTGCATTTTGAATAAGAAGGGGATAAAAGTGAATTGTTTGTTTTACGTTACAACATTTGCCTGAATCTTCTATATCTCCTACCCAGACGAGAGCTCGAAAACACCAGCTTCCAGTGAAAGAAAAACTTCGGGAGAGATTAGAGCAGTCCATCCAGACCATCATCAGCTCCTTGCCAGAGGATCTACAGACATTATTACATAGACAATGACAATCAGACCCACGTGAACAACACTGACCAGCAGATACATACACAGACCGTCTGTCCAGAATATACCAGCTATATATGAACCCATAACACCTGCACAGGTATCAACCCACATTTCTTCTTCTGGCAAACCCATACACTACCTGAGAGGCCTTTCATTTTGGATGTACAGTACAGGAGAGAAACAACAGATACTGCTGCTATAC
>JAFVLL020019602.1:0-32913 GCA_021397915.2 Tor tambroides
GTTCTTCCAGTCGTCCCATAATGAGGGGGAGGACAATGGCGTACGTGTCAGTGCTATCATTAAACCACGGACTGGGGGTAGGCTGAGCGTGGGTGAGGAGGATGGTCTGTGTGTGTGTGTGTGTGTGGAGGGGGTTCAGGGATAGTTAGGTACGCTATACCTGTGTAAACTTAGCTTTTACCACAAGCTCAGCTCAAGCCACGGTTTCACCTTTCAGACGGTTGCACTGACTGTCTGCATGTTTCTTTCTGCTTCCTCTTTTCCCCCCTCCTCTTCTTTTGCTGTTTTCTTTTATTTGTTCCCAGTGAAGTTGGCAGAAATGTCTGTGGCTTGCTGTTTCACAATATGTTGTCATGTTAACTGTCTCCAAATCATTGCGGTGGAGATTTATGATAGAGAAAATATGTGTGTGTACACGTGATCGTGTGTAATGCACATCTCATCTGCCTTTTTTTTTATTTTATTGAATTTATTATATAATACATTTTTTCCCCTAATGTTTTCAGGATCATTTCTGTTGTGCGTATATGCACACGTGTTATAACAGCATGATTTAACTACCACATCCAAACTGCTAAATAAAGCGTTTTTATTTTTGCTTCAAAAGGAAAAAATGAGCGATAGAAATCAGAAGGAGAGAAGCAGAAGTCTTCACCTGATCTAGTGGATCCTGTGCTGTTTATAGACAGGGCCAGCTCTGAAAAGGAGATCTATATATGTTTGTGTGTGTGTGTGGAACGGCGACAAGAATTCCTCTTTTATTGCGAGAAGCTGCTTTTGCACATTTTCCGTCGGTCAGGGAATATTTTGAGAGACAGACGTAGCCCTCAGCATTTGTCATTCACAGCTAATGTCATGAGGACGCACAATGCCTGCGTTTCACAAACTCATGTGAAGCAAAATAGCTAATTTCTGAAAAAACAGAGTAACAGACAATAGATTGGTGCCATTTTTGTGTATGCACTGTCAAACTGTCAAATAGTAACTGAAGAAATGGAATTGATATTTGCATAAATATATAATTTGACCCAAAAGCAGATGTTATCTCAGGGTGTTTTTGCTGTGGTACGCCCCCATGTGTGTCGTGTGTGTTTGTGAGGGTAAATTCTAGCCTGGTAGCTTGCCTGCACAGGCGGCAGCGTTATGGAGGCTGTGGGTAATAACAGTGTAGCTGGCCACTGGAGCCGAGGCTAGTTTCAAAAGACAGCTCCACGTTCTCCGAAGCAGAGATGGACCTGCTCTCCCCCCTCCTTTTCGTTGCACCCCGGAGCCCAGCGTCCGGCCCTCTGCGCTGTCGCTTATCATCACAAAGAGGCAGAATGCATAAAACATGGAGGACACACAGACACTGGCAGCCCAGGTCGCCTTTCTCTCCCTACAGAAACAAAGCGTGAGGTCCTGTGGCCTGTGACTTTGACCCGATCCTTGCCTTCTCTCTCTCTCTCTCTCTCTCTTTCACTCTCGTTCACTCTGTCATTTTTTCGATCACTTTTTCAAGTGTGCACACTTATTTTTGTGCAAATGCATGCATGCAAGGGTCTTACAAGTGTCATTTTCAAATGAAAAGTCCTCTTTATACACATAATAAAGAATGATGTTTTTATTAAACATATTTAGAGACAAAAAATGTTAGCTAACAAATGTGATATATTAATTAAAGGATTATTATATATTATTAAATAATTATAATTATCAATTGTTATTAGAATAAAAATTTGAAATAGTAAATACAGTATATGTGTTGTATGTATGCATGTGTGTATAGTACATATATCTATGTAATATATGTTTTATATATTCAAAACATACAGAATGTTCTAAAATTCTAATATTAGAAAACTTATTTTTATGATATGATAATAGTATGATTTGTCGATAGTGCTTGTGTGAGAAGCAGACTTGTGCGGTGGTGGAGGCCCTGAGAGCGTCTGCAGATGTCATTTTTCCAGTGCATTTTACGCTTAGCACAGCATGTGATACAGCCAGCGCTAGCCTTGGCTAGATTAGCACCATGACATGAAAACAGACCTGGATTGAGTGTGTGTGTGTGTGTGTGTGTATCGGTCGAGGAGTGTCGCTGTATTATGCTCGCTCCCTCTCTCTCTTGATTTCGTGGCTGTGTTAGATCACAGAATGCAGTCATTTGTTGCATTACTGCTGCATTTATATGCATTTATTCAGCTACTTTATATGTTGCAATTTTTGCATTTAAATGCAAGAATATTTGTTGCAAACTTTGAGACTTAAATAAGACTGATATGTTATTCCATATTTTAATTTGAAGATATTTTAAAACTTCAAATTGTATTGCAATGCATTTTTTCCTTTCAGGCTGCATATTGCTCGGCAGTGGTGCCGTTGGACATATAAATAGATTTTCATGAAACGTGCAGCACATTTTTTCCTGAGTGACAAATCGGCGAGTGCGCTTAGGTCATTTGCAACTGAGCGCCGTACTGCATGCACTGTCAGTAACACGGGCCATTTCTGTGCATGTGAGTGAGTGATCGACAGCACGCGTGCGTGTGTGTGTAGTGTGTGAGGGCTGTAGGAATGCTGAGTGGGTATGGGTGAAGCCCGACAGGCCGATGGCACTTCCTCTCTGTGTACGGCACAGCTTATCCTCCTCAGGATTAAAGACAGCAGAAAAGAAAAGAGCGATGGCAGGAGCCCCCCTCTCTCTATCACTCTCTCTCTCGCTCGCCCTCCTCTCTCCCTTTTTCCGTGTTTGGAGAAGGAGAAAAAAACCTCAAACAAAAAGCGTGATTCATTTGCAAATGTGCAGCAGCCCATACGGGTCCCCCATGGTGCACTGGGAGAGGAGGAGCGGAGAGAGCGAGGATGAGAGGAAATAAAGGTATAGTAGAGTTGTTCGATTCTGTCTTTGTGGCGTTGAGGCCTAGCGGTACGTGTCAGGCCGGTCGGACTCTTGAATCCATTAGTTTGGTCTGAAACAGAGCGGCTATTACAAACTGTGCCATGAATTGTTGAGTGTTACGTGTGTGTGTTTCTGCACGTGTGAGAGGAGTGCTTGTGGTTTCCATGTTGTGTGAGTGTGTGTGTGTGTGTTTAGCACTGAAGGGGTTAAGAGGCAAAGAGATACCCCTTTGTCTTGGCGGCCCTCTTTGTCATTGTTGTGCTGGAATTGAGCTCGCTGCACCTCACTTGACCACAGCAAAGCAATAAAATGGCCCCTAAGTGCTACGGGCTCCGTGTCCCTCTAACAGCACCTCCTTTGGGCTTTCACTTCTCACACACACACACACACACACATGTGTGGAGGATTTAATACCATATATGTTACACCTGTTTCCAGTGTCAATTTTTTTTATTTGTTTGTTTCATTCATTCATTTTTTTTTTTTTTTACTTGACAGAAGAGAGAATTGTTATTTATTTTACGTTTTATTCTCAAAATATAAACTTGAATCATTCAATTTTTAAACTGTTGTTCCAAACTATATTCAGTCATGAGATGTTAACCTAATATAATAATTTATTATATTTATTTGTTTATTATTCATTATGTATATTTTTCCAGTTTATTCATTTCATTGTATTATTTTTTTTTTTTGTATACTAATTATTGTGTGTGCATGCATATATATATACAGACACATAATTATTATCTTTATTATAATTAACTATAATATAACTATCACTGAAAAATATGTTGAATATTGTTGAATTTAAGGGGTCTGCGTTTGTATTATCTCACTTATATGAATTAAAATTCATATTATATGTAAACTTAACTATATAAATTTAAATCAACATTAACAATGCATTTATGCTATTTATGATGTTATTGTATCTATCTCAGCAGCACTCCTATATTGTCTGTGCTAGCCGTTTGACATGTTTTATATAAAAACATAATTAAAGGTGATAGTGTGGTTATGTGACTGCATTACACACAACCACAGTATCACCTTTGTGTCTGTTTTGTGTGTGTGTGTGTGTGTGTGTGTGTGTGTGTGAGAGAGAGAGGATCAAGGCCAGTGTCTGGTGGAGTGTGTAGACAGATCACATCCGTCTCTGATGGCAGCCATTTTGGTGCCATTTCAAAAATGTGTATGAGGAAATAAATTTAGGATTCAGTTCTGCTTTATTTTACATAATGCATCATTTATGCAACCATAGTCTCAGACTGACAATTTAATATTTAAAAATGATTCTAAGAAGCACTGTTATATGTAAATGTATATTTGTACATTTATTAAATCTGTTCTTTTTGTTCAATATCACTGAGTAAAAACGCTTTTAATTTAGTACTTTTACATTATTTTAGCAGTTTATTTACAAGCTGTAAATAAGCTGTACCAGCTTTTTTTAATAAAAGAATAATATGACAGCAGTGCGCAAATATCAGTGTCTGTGTCTCGGCGCTCAGAATAAGTAGTGTTGTTTTCAATAGTAATGATGATTGTTTACTTCGCAGAATTCTTTTCCTCCCAGACATTATAATTAAATGTTGGGCAGAAAAAAAGCTGTCTCTCCTTGTCGCCTTCCGATCACATAGGTATTTAATGAGACATGAGAGGTGTGGTGTGATTGGTTTATTGGCACGAGGAGTCCTGTGAGAGGTCAGCTCATTGGCTGAGGTGTTTAATTGGTACTGTTGGACACCCCTCCACCCCCTCTTGGGTGTAACTTGTTTTTGCCAGGTGCACTGCGCTCTCTATTAAGTGTTACATAGGACCACAATTAAATCAGGCCCGAGTGAAGTTGTACTATTGCTGTCTGTCCGGCGTGTGGATACTCGTCCTTTACCCACACGTGCACACACGCAACCTCTGTCTCTGCACTTCTAAGCCCTTGTTTTATTCATTTTGTGCGTTTTAAAAATCAAATATATTAGAAATAAATCAAAGGAGCTGTGTGATTCTATACGAAGACGGCGGGTGACAGTGTGTGGAACCACCCTTTTGTCGTTTCCGTTGAATCAACCCCTTGCGTGCTAAGGTTGTAACATATTCAAGCCTGTCCTTATTCTAATTTGGGGGTCTGGGTGAGTGGGTTCGGGGTGTGATCGTGCCACTGGGGATTGCTGAAGGCCAGACAGCCACAATAGATTGGTGACCCCCCACACCGTGACGTCACACGTGCTGTCTGCCGTTCTGTCATATGCCAACCAGAGGCCGAGCTTTTGTGGCACAAAACCAGTGTCAAGTACTATATTCAAATTTTAAAGTCAACATGAGTTACAGCATTGACTGTTTACTTTCTTAATTCATTGTGTTATTATTGGAACAATTTATATGTGCATGTTCTAAAAATGCACACAAAATATTGCTAAAACATTACTAAAAGAACATTTGTTTGTCTTTTTTAATCTTTTAATTTTTTAATAATAACTTATACTAATTGCATATTATACTTACACTATTTTTTTAAATTAATAGTAAAAAATAATAATAAATAAATAGGTGTTGCTTAGTCATGTCTTAAACCTAATTTTAACGAACACCTCATTTTTTGTAGTCTCATTCTTTTCTTTTTTTTTTTTTCTTCGTCTAAAGCTGTCTAAACTAACCGGACAGCAAATAAGCAAGAGAGTGGGAGATAAAAAGAGAGAGGAGTGTAGGGGGGTCAGGCAGAGGTGAAAGACAGGCTTGGCGCTCACATGAAACATTTATGGATCAGTTACTTTGTCAAGTGCCAGTCTTTTGTTCCTTTCTTCCTGTCCCCCCTTTTTTTTGATGTGCTTTGTGACAGGTTTGTATCTGTACACATAAGGGAGATAACATTCTCCCCCCACTGTTTCTCTTAATGTAGTTTAACCTGACGGCTGTGTTTAAAGGTAGACTGGATGATACTAGTCGAGGATTGTGATGACTTGCGGTTGCTGGAAATACACATCGAAAGCTAATTTGTTCAGTGCAACATAAATATTAATATCTGAAGCGGGTAATGACAGACGTGCTGTCAGGGAATATGACACTCGTGTGACAGGGCGTCAGAATTTGTCAGAAGTCCAAATCACATACGGTATATGGAACTGAGTCATGTTGCATGTAAAAATATCCACTTAGCCTGCTAACTTCAAGACTGGCTTCCTCACATAAAAAAAGAAGAAATGTTAATGAGATCTATTTAACATTTCAGTTATGTCACCGAACCAGATCAGGTTGTTTCCAAGTTTCTTGGTCCTCAGATATTTCTTCTAAGAAAAAAGCTCAGATGTTTCTTCTCTAAAATTTCAGAAAAGATGTCACACACTGCACCAAGATACTAATGTCTGCAATTAAACCTAAAATTTCTCATCAAATTCATCCCAGAACAAATTGTTACTGTGTGTCAACAGTTGTCTCTAATTCTGTAATCTTTCCTAAGGAATTTTTAGGAGAAGTGTCTGAGCAAAAGTTACTACTTAAATAAAGAATAACTGAAAACTCCACCGGGAATATCCCTAGCTCTGAAAGAGTAATACAATTTATCAGAGACCGATGAGGGTTAGTTTTAGGCAGAGCTGCTGTGAGGGCCAGCTGTGTGTGTTTTTCTTAGTGTTCTGTAGCTTATCTCTGTTCTGGTGTGGGTAACTCCTGTTGGTGACTTTCATTGTGTTTACAGTGGATGGGATGGAGGGGTGGAAGGAGCACAGACATTCGTTTCATCACTTCCTTCCTCCTCTCCGTTTTTATGAATCGATCTGTCATAACAACTGTGAGAGACATGGAGGAAACTGAAAGAGAGAGAGGGACAAGGGGGGAGACTCATGGAAAGGAAAGAATTGTTGCATGTTGTACAGAAAGAGAACAATAGCAGCCATCCCAAGGCTAGATGAGGTGATCACATAGCAGTTTCAGGGAAGAGGTTGTGTGTTATTTTTATTTCCCAACTCCATCTGTGGGGCTGAGCGCTCGCAGTTTCAGGGGTCTAAGCGGGTCGAAAGAAAATGTATTAAAACTTCCTGAGAACACGGTGTGTGCGCTTGCCTGTTTTGTCAGGGCTCATTTTGTTGGGTCGAAACGCTCTCGTGACATAAGCGGAGAAACAGGAAGCCTGGCTGCCATCTTTCACAATCTCCTTCGAAACAGGAACTGAGAGCAGGCCAAGCCATGGCCCCTCGCTGCTAGCAGATGGGTGCCAACCTGTTGAAGGCAACGGGCACGGGGGAGGAGAGCCGCAGAGGGGGCTTCTGTCTGCGGTGGGCCCCCTGGGATCCCTTTCCCTCTCCTGGAGGGTCCGGAGGTGTGGTCACCGTCTGTTATGGGCATGGCTCATGATGGTGTGTTTAGCACTTGCCAGCAAGAGCATTTATATGCAAATGCTAAACAAGCATTGGTGAGACTAATTACGGCAGATCCCATTGAGTGCGTGCCAGCTCAGAGAGAGGAAGGGAGGTCCTACAAGCTGGGGTGGACTTGCCCTACTTGTTTACTCATTGTCTTTCTTTATTAGCCCCTCATTGACACTCCTCCTCAACGTTGAGGGGGGTCTGTTTGCAGGGGCATCTCCTTTCTACAGGGAACTGACTCTAGGGCTTGATGTAGACGAGAATAGCAAGGAGTTCCTCAGTTCTTGTTCTCTATTAAGGTGGTGGGAAAACCAGAGTGTACCAGTTTATTGTGGTCAGGTTTATTTTTGGAATATGTTAGCTGGTTTGCTGCCTGTCCACGGGTCCACCAACTGGGAATGCAGCTGATCGACCATCTAGACTAGGGTTGTGCCGATAGACAATAGTATTGTGTATCGACGATAGTCAAAGATATTGCCTTTGACGATAGCAAGACGATTATTATTATTATTATTATTATTATTAGGCTAGTAATACTATCTAATTAATATTAGGGCTTATTTGTTCCATCATATTTCTTTTTGCATGTTTTTACAGTGTGGCACGTTAGAACCAATCACACATGATTCTGTTGACTTTATGAATGCAGTGGCCAATCAGAGGCGTTCAGATGAGTCATCGCTGAAACAGCGGAGTTTTGTTGTTGAGTGTGTGAATGTGCTTATTGAATTCGGCTCTCTCGCAAATTCTGTCATCATAAACAACAAAGTGAAAGAAGAGATTTATTTATCATAAAGTGTAGATAACTTCACTGATTATAACAGGAGTGTTTTTTAAAGTGCGTATACTTGCGCTAGACTGTTATGTTCTTTGGTAATTTAAGTTTTCTTTGCTAATGTTCTATAATTAGTAACTTACAATGTTTCTATTAAATTGTTATCATGTTAAATACAAATTTGCTGCTTTTAGCCTTAAGCTGGAGTTGGTTCACTTTACGGCAGTGAAACTAAGTAAGTAATTAAATAAATTAGCACAAATATATCGTGTACCGCCAATCTCGCAGGCTGGCGATAGGATGATATGATGATTGAGCATATCGCCCAACACTAATCTAGACCAAGTTGGACCAGCTAGAAACCATTAAAGTTGTGTTTCTACTGACAAGTCACCAAGTTGCTAGAGGATGTTAGTAATCGCATTTGTATAAAGTTGAACTCTCAACTTTATGCAAATGCTTAACTTTGTCACCGAAGATTTTCTCATTGAAGATTACAGATTTCCAGTTGTTGTCTTGGACTGCCTGTGTGAACACCCCTTAAAACCAGCTACCATCTGAAAATGGGTTTTCCAAAAAGGGGGGATGAAACCTCTTAACACATGCCCTCCTACAAAGGATGCTATAACTAATTACAAGTGGTGCTCAAAATGCATTTAGGTCAGTTGTTTTAATCGTATGCAAATTTATGAGTGGAAGAGAGGGAAATATTAACTTTCAGAGTCAGTGGCTCACTCTGACTGCGGACAGAGGCGGCATATACTCAACTCTAAAGTATCCTTGCAGTCCTGCCAGAGAATAGGGCTACACTTACTACCTTACAGTCCAGGCACGAGCTTTAGAGGCTGTGCGACAACACAATAAATCAGCATAAAGGACAGAGTTCACAAACCTGGCAGCACATTTTATTTGGCTAATTATTTTTAGGTGCTTGGTAATCTGAATTTATCATGGCGTACAGATCGTGCTGCTCTAAATGTTTACACACAACAGCAGATCTCATATCAGCCACGCTTCAAAACGGACAGGTTTTTGTTGATTGAAAAGTGTCCCTCTCTTGCAGAAATGACAACGGTGCTGGAAGCAATTAGCTCTGATGGAATTATGGCAGAAGCGGGCAATTCTCCAAGAGAGAGACGAGAGGGCAGGCAATACCTCCATTTTGAGCAGAAATGTTTTTGAGGTGGAGGAAATGAATTTTGACAGTGTTTGAGACTAGCCAGATCCCCAAATTTGGAGTTTGGGTCTGACCTCGGTGAAGATAAATCAACTGGAGAAGCTTTGCTCTGGTCTGGTTTCCAGGTCTTTCACAGACCAGCTCATCCCTCAGTGCTTGTTTCTCCTGCAGTTAAAACTAATTAGTTGTGGTGCCTCTTTAGTTATCCTTGATAAGCAGTTATTGTGGGCCGGTGAGAGGCACTCTCTAACTCTGTTCCAGAACCTAGTGAGCTGCCTATCAAGACAACATTATAAGGGATCAATCATAGGCTCGCTGCCAATGCGACAGCTGATCCAGACCGGTAGGCAGCAACATTAATGCTGTCTTCTAAAATACTTGTTTCGTCCAATTTTATTATTTTATTTTTTTAAGCAGATGATAAAGTCATCAGTACTAAAAACTATTAATAACTGTTCAAAAACTGACTTTTTGTTTTCCCAAAGTGTGTGTGTGCTATGCATACATTCTTATAGAGTAACATGTTGTTAGTATATCAGTATGCTAACAGCAAACTCTATTGGAATCAGTTATGTTTTACAACTCTCATATGCTCACAATTTTGCCACAGAAGGCAGCTGTCTAAGTAAGCCATAGACAGCTAGGGAGCTCGCTAGCTTTTGGAACAGGGCCCATGACTGTGTACTGCAGCCATGCATGCTAATAATTAGCATAGAAGACAGACAACGTGAACAAGAAAGATTCTTACTGTCTTGTCGTTCTTTATTTACACTCCCTCTTGAGTTTCACCACTATGTTGCCTTTTCACTGTGCCAAGCTCAACTTCCACAGACACACACACACACACACACACACACACACACACACACACACACACTCTAAAAACATAAATGCATGACTGTTTGTATGCACAGTGTCTGGTGAGGGGCATGTTTGGCTGGGATATGGTGGTTTGATCAAAGGTTGTGTATGTTTGTGTAAGCCATGGCTCTTCACTGAACACAGCTGGTCAGCACTGTTTCTCTTGCAGAGGAAAGCATAAGTTCTTCTAGACCTCTGCCCTGGACAAGGGTCTCTCTCTATCTCTCCCCTCATTGTGCCAAACAACTGTCACACACACACATACAGTGGCCTAGAAAGTATTTAAACACTCAGTTCACACTTAAAATGTATGAATTTTATTACATTTGATAACCGTATCTAACTTCAATTTTTACAGACATTTTTACAGTTATGTTTAATCAGCTGGACTTTAGTGGATGTATGAAGTCAGGTTCTCCTCAAGTTCACACAGGTGTAGTTCATTAGTGTTCAAAATACTTTTTAATCTTCATTTTAAAGAACATGTCTACTTTTTCTTCTATAAGTCATATTTATTTTAATTTTTTAATGATTTTTTTTTGTTTGGAATAGTGTACATGTGCTACCTTTATTCAAAGTAAATGTTTTAATATTTTGTGATCAATGCAATTACATTAATACATTTTAACCCACTGTAAAAGACACTAGGCCTACATCACAATAGCTGTTTTTTGTTATTGTTTAAATGCATTTTCTTTATATTCCTGTCTCTCTCTTTCATATTTTCTTTTTTTCTGTTTTTTTCTTCCACATTCCTTTCTCTCCAAATTTTAACATTCATTGTCTCTCCTTTGGAAAAGTGTGCATGTACTATCATTATTCAAAGTAAATGTTTTAATATTTTGTGAACAATGCAATCACATTAATACATTTTAACCCACTGTAAAAGACACTAGGCCTACATCACAATAGCTGTTTTTTTGTTGTTATTTAAATGCATTTTCTTTATATTCCTGTCATATTTTCTTTTTTCACATTCCTTTCTCTCCTAATTTTAATTTTTTTTTTTTTTTTTTTTGGTATTTTCTCAAGGTGCTTTTCTTTTCATTGTCCTTTCTCTCTCTCTCTCTCTCTCCATAGGCTTTTCTCCCCATGTCGTCCTGCTTTTTTCTTTCTGTGTTGTGTGTTCAGACTCTGTCAGAATTGAGAAAGGCATTCAGGGCCCTTAATCCCAATTCCCTCTATCAGGAATGCAAATGTGTGTGTGATTGTGTGACCCGCCAGGGCCTGGCAACATCTGCAGGACTCAACAATAAGGGTGGCCCGCTGGTCTCCAGCCGGTGTGAGAGCGAGTTCGGGCCAGCTGATGGAACTGTCACTTGCCCTGTCGGGTCACAACATCACTACGTTTTAATGCTTGAAAACATAAGCATATGGTTTCCGTGATTTTATTTTATTTTTTTTATGGAATGTTGTTATGCATTATGCTTGTTAAACCAAGGTGACGTTATCTAGCTGGCAAACAAGTTGGTGAAATTATCTGTACAAATTGGCTTGAATTTATAAACTGACTAGTTTTATATTGGATAAATCTGTGTTTTTTATGAGGCCAAAAACCTGAACTACTAGCTTGATCAGGTCAGAAAGAAAAAACAAATCTTATTGTTGATCCCTGATCTGCATGAGGAGCCCCCCTCATACTCACACTCTCTGTGAATTCATTGTTTCTCTTCACGGCACCATTAACCCTGTGCTGCATGGCCAAGCTCCCAGCCCGGCCCCTTTCAGAGGCCATGTCTCCACACCACGTCTGTCCATCTGGACACTAGACATAACACACTGTTGACTCTCCCTCAGCAGTGTGTGTGTATGTGGCTTTGGGGTGGGGGGTGAGGCCTTCTGTCAGGCCTGTGGTTGATACTCATCTGGCTGGTAGCAACTGAAGGATTCTTCCCCAATGTTTTACCCACTTCACGAGTCTAGGTGGAGTCTGTCCATGTATAGGAGCAAAGCTGTGGTGTCAGCCAATAAAATGCAGTTATTAGATTTGCACCCACCCCTCTCTGACAGGTATCAGAGAGAGAAATGATTGTTTGGATTGTCTCTGTTTTCGAAATGATAAATTAATGGTAAAGCGCAACTGACAAAGTGAATCTGCGTCAAAGCCAAGTGGCGCTGATTGAATTACAGTTTCAGAGACCTAAACTCTGGCCACATTCCTGCATTGACTCGCAAGCCGCAGCGTTGGCTTGTACGAACACATACACACAAAGGCTTCATCTATCTGTAGAGTGAATTCAGGTGAATTGGGCCACAGTTTCACATTGACATGACTGTTACAATGTGGCCCGGTTTACCTGAATTTACCATTTGTTAGTGATGCCCAGTAAGAAATATAATGTGTGTGTGTGTGTGTATTTATTTATATAATATTACATTATATTTATTAAAAAATAGCTTTAGAATTATCTCTATCTATCTATCTATCTATCTATCTATCTATCTTTTTGATTGTTTCTCTTGACTTTACAAACTTGCAGTGATTGCTAGTTTCCCGATTTGTAAAGTAGCACACTTTCTGGTGTGCGAGCGAGCACATGGTCACACACGGCCACACACCCCTCGCATTCAGCGAATGGTGGACAGCAGGGGAGTGGGTGTGCGTGTAGGTCCGTGTATGGATCCCCTGCAGTCACACACTGTCTTCCTCACAGCATTTATGTTGGAACAGCGGTGCCGGCCATTGTTATCAAAGGCGCGATTAATCATTACATTTGTGCAAAGCAGGGGCGCTGTTGCCATGGGGACCCAAATGATCTGCACTGCTTTGCATATCAACAGAAAAGTTTACAATCGTGGCAGAGCAAGGGCGAGGCCTCAACTGAAACCTGCCAACCTGCCTCGGTCTTGCTCTCTCTCTCTCTCTTTCCCTCTTTCATTCTCTCATTCGCTCTTAGTGGATGTTCAAATAGCTCTTCAACAAAGCCTTCCGCAAGCTAGTCAAGATGGCTCCTAATGAGCCGGGCCTGAGCACACAGAAGGAAAAAAGTGCGCTAACAACTCAGGAAATCTCATTCACATTGATTCCACTCTGTTTAATATCAATTGCATCTACTAATAAACTTCACGACACGAGAAGTGAAACTTTTCACCTTTTTCCCCCACGACATCCACCGATCAGGCAGTGTTATGACATCATGCGATGCTTAACCGCTTCGGTAATCTGCAGGACAGAAGAGGAAGTGAAAGCGAGAGAGAGACTTGGCAGTGCTTGAGGAGAAGTTTGAGGGTTATTCAGCGTCTGAGGGTGTTTGCTGTCTGCTGAGAGCTCTGGAATGTTCTTTGTAATGCGCTCAGACCTCAAGCCCTGACCTGCCCGAGCTAAAGAGCTTCCAGTGACCCCCGAAAACACTCAGAAGGACTTGACAGCGTAGCTATAATACGCCGTTCGTGCTGAGTGCTTCGTTTTCAGTCAAAACACAACGCGACCGCATTCAAACCATCCATATTTTTTCATTATCTGCGTCGGACACACATTCACCCTGTTTGTTTAGTCATTTCAAGCAAACTCTGCTAGCTGGTTTTGCTGGAATGGTCTCTCGGCAGCCAAATGGGATTTGTATATGTAAATATAATTTGGACATGCAGCGAGGAACAAAGTTGGCTAATTATAGCAGCTCTGAGGAACATGAGGGTTAGCGTGGAAAACGGGCCCCAGTTTGGCCCTCTTTTTAGAAACTACAGTGACTGACTATAGCAAAACAAATCTGGACATCATCGAGGACTATGGGATTGTTGAGTACACCATCTTCATCAGGCATTTTGTGAAAGTGTTACACAATTTTCAGAGCATAAATCGTTCATTGTTTACTTAAACACACACTCGCGACTCGATATTCTGGAAACCAGATTGTGTCCATTCTTCATTTTGCATGCCATTCATGTGACAGCTCTGATTACATGTTGCCAGTTTATTAACAGTTGGTTAACAGGATTTCATGGAAGTAGGTGTCAACATGGCTGTTTTGCGTTTGTTCATCTTTAAAGTATGTGCAGCAGGTTTGGGGGGTGATAAAACACACACACACACACACACACACACAATCACAGATACTTCAGTCTGTGAGTTTTTTCATGCCCGTAGTACGAGAGGAAGTTTTTCTTCTGTAATTACATGCAGTCCTGACACATGTTTATGCTAGGCTCCGCCAGAGCGAGGCTCACTTCGTGACAAAATAGCACTTAAAATTCCTCCCCAAATCATTTATCAGTGCCTTATTCTTCTCACTCCCTCCATTTCCGGTCACTCGCTGTCAGAAAGGTTTGGTGAAAGAAGGTATGGTGTGCGTGTCCTCCGTTGCCTGTTGTGTGTATAGTGAAATGTACACACCAACCAGGGTGAGGATGAATGTTGTATGTGGCATCTGTTTAATACAACCCAGCATGTGTTTCCTTTCATTTATTTATTTCACTCTTGAAATAGACGAAGGAAGGAAGAAAGGGAGAGAGTGGAAAAAGATTCTTTGCGTATTTTCTAAACGGCATATTTCCATACTAATCTATTACTTTCATTACTGTATGTTCAGTATTGTGCAGTGCGTATACTTTACCCAGTATGCAAATGTATTAAAATCATACAATAACCAGAGGAGCTACTCTGAAACTAATTGTTAGACTACTAAAATGTGTAGTATACAACTAGAGTACTTTGCTCAGGATTCTGTATCCCATAATGCAATGCGTTCTGTAAATGATCCCAATAGGGTCTGGAAGTAATATCAGTTTTCTTAAGTGGACTATAAAGTGTGGACATTTTTGCATTCAATTGATGAGTTGATAAAACTTTACAGTAAGGTTTTAGTTGATGCATATAATTTTTACTGCAGTTATGTAGATTAATCTTAATTTATAAATATGTCAACATTTTTTTTCTCATAATGTGTGAACTTACCATTTTAAAAATGTATTAGTATGTGTAGAAATTATTATTAACCCAGATTAGTAAATGATTAGTTCATGCATTACCTAATGTTCAGGAATGGTATTTTTTTTTACCATAACATTTTTATTTATCAAATGGGAACTTCTACTGCTGTGGCAAATGTTTTTCACTGAACACTGCATATAGTTTTACAGTGTTTTTAAAAACTAGTAGGCATTATACAGTAGTCTAGTAAGAGATATACTAATATTCCATTCAGAACATAGCCATTGTTGCCTGTGGCTCTAGCGTATAA
Organism: Tor tambroides; assembly: GCA_021397915.2. Lineage (NCBI taxonomy): Eukaryota > Metazoa > Chordata > Actinopteri > Cypriniformes > Cyprinidae > Tor > Tor tambroides. Next base: position 15,230 of record JAFVLL020019602.1, read on the forward strand.
CTTCCCAGCGCTTAAAGGGAGTATTTTAACTGCGTGTCTGTGCTGAATGGGGGTGTGGGCAGTGGTGTGGTCACTATCTGCTGTTTTATGTGGAGGAGAAGTCTTTGTGGATGTGTAGCGAGCTGGCAGAGCACAGCACGGTGATATTGAGGTCAGCTGTCCAGAATGATCTCATGTTAAGGAATCGGCAAGTCAGCAGGGTCAGAGCAGAAATGCTATGACGACACTTTCTCCATGCCGATAAGGACTTGCTCTTTCCGCTCTTCTCCTGGGAAACGGAGTGAGAGAGTCCCACCGGCACCCTACCCACCAGACTGGAGAAACGGCACAGATCACACATTGTTCGCACACACTCATTCACCTCTTTTATGAAAGAAGCTACCTTGGCTTTAAGTTTTTCTTCACACTTCCCAAGCACAATCTCTCTCTATTCCAGTTTCTTCCACCACACACAGCTTGTGAAGTTCTAAACAAATATCAAAAATAGCTTAAAATAGCTATTGGGACGTTTCCTGGATGTCATGGTGGTGCTAACCGGTGCCTGAACAATCCCTGCCTCTGTTTCCCATGTTGCTCTGACTCTCAGCCTGGCAGACGAACTGAGCTCAGGAATTCGGCATATGGGCAAAGAGAGCGGATTCCTCCTAAAGAGTTCCGTTTGGAAAGCACAGGATTGTAAACAGATAATGGCTCTCATGCAGAAAGGAACCGGAAGTGGGAGGGATCGGGCCAAGTTGGTGCTGGAGTGTGTGAGTGTGTGTTTTTTTTTTCTCAGCACATGTGACTAGCATTGTGTAATCTTGAGGTCTTAATTTGGCCATTTGATTGCTTGGATTGGTGTAACAAACGTGATAGAACACTGTAAGGATCTTTGCGTATGTGGCCAAACGCGCACACACACCCTACCCCTAGCCGCTGCTGTTAAAAGATAGAGCTCTTTGTGATTTTGAGGGTGTGTAGATGTAAGATGATCAGCTCTGTTGGGGGCAACTTTGCGCCGCCTGCAGCTTAAACTTTCCCATCGTTTTGCTTTTCAGTGAAGAAATTCCCCCGGCACGGACACATTCTGCCACACACACACACTGCCACACAAACATATGTCTATAATTTATGGCTGCGAGGTCCTTGATCAATTGATAGCAGCGAATCCTTTGGTAAATAGAGTTTCAGACATATTGCCAATAGACTTGAGCTATTGATCGGAGTGTAAATTAAAAACTTAATCAGGTCTCTGAGATAAGATTTATCTCCGCCCCTAGCAAATTACAAGGCGGGCTCGGAGTCAGGCAAGGCGGCCAGTGGTGCCCTAGGAGAGCGTGCCAGTCCCAGGTATCAGACCACACTCCCTTCTGCCTGGCTGCGGTCTACACTCGCTCAGAAAATCTTTGCACGCTCCCTTTCTCGGCCCATTGAGTGTGCTTAGGGTATTTGACATAGTGGATTACATTGTCAAAGTCTTGAGAAATCAGGATTGGCTCTAAAAAGATTGCTTGTATTTCTTTAATGGATTGACTTGTTTTGTAATCCTCTTCCCCGCATTTTCACACTCTCGCCTCGCCTTGTGATGAAATATGTAAATTGTTAAACTTTCGCCTCGTTTCCTCAATAGCCACAATCCCCCCCATTGGTCATTTTCACAATAGCATTTCCAAGTCCATTTATGCAGCCTATCATTGTATACATGTTCAGCACGAGCCATATTTTATATGTATTAAGACAATCCCTTTGAATTGCACATTGATTAGATTATGGATTTTTACAGTAATTGCGAAGCGGAGATTTTCTCTGTCCCAACCTGTCTCCATTATTAACATTGGGAAATGAGAATGCATCGGAATAGAAGTGTTTCCTGTGATGCTGCTCGTATCTCGGTGTAGGGTTGACGCTCCAATAGAATAACCACCGATTTTGTACGATAATTGGCGTTTACCGTTTTTTCAAACTTCAGTGGCATTGTGCTCTTCGGATATCTTCCTTTCTCTGTAATTAAAACCAACATTTAGTCTGTGATTAGAGGATGTACTAGACTCCTCTGTGGGATTATACTGCTCTCATTATCTCTCCATTCTGCTGCTCATATTCAGAGAAGATAGAAAGACAGGAGGAGGAAGAGGAAGGAGCCTAATTGCTAGATCACTAGACTTACTCTATAGGTGAACTTTAGGAGGCCCAGGAGAGTAAATCTGGCTGAAGATGCTAGTACCTTTTATAAATGTTTTTTTTTCTCCCCTCAATCAGTATTGCCATTGGTTTTTGTGTAAAAATATCTAAATATTCCTAAAACAATTTAAATTTATTTATTAAGGCTTATACTTATACCAGCATTAGTTTCCAGGTTAGTTAATACTGAGGTTTAGCTGGTCAGAATCTTTAAGAACATGGTTTACTAAGAAAGTTGTCCTGGTTAGGTTACTTAAAAAAGCGTCCCATGATGGGAACTAATGTGTAAAACCCAACATATGCTGGTGACTTGCCATTCTGGTCTTTTTAGCGGGGTCATTCATGACGTCTCTTGTGATGAGGGAGGTATCCTCACCAAAAGGACACGTTAACTCCTGTCCTCCCAGGTGAAGGGGGTATTGAAGGTGTAAGTAATAGCCTCTCTGGCCAGATAAGCTGTGGAAAGACTGGTTTAGTTAGGAAAAGTGTAGGGGGATCTTAGCTTGATAAAACCACTCTTTCCCTCTGTAATACCCAACAGCTAAAATCAATACATAGGATAATACTGCCGCTATTCCTTCAGTTGCTTTTGTCTTCCGCCACGCTCTGCCCACATAGACTGCATCAAAATAAGTGTGTGCGTTAGTAGATGCCTGCGTAACTGGCAGGAACTGATAGGCTTAATCTACTATATTTTAGATTTACTGATATATTGCTAATTTAGTTCCTCTTGAGGTCATGCATAACTGCATGTTTTTTTTTTCCCATATCATACTTCACTTTTCCCTAGATGAGAACCAGTGTGTGAGCCTGTGTTGTGAAGTTACACATGTAGGTCATACGGTGTTAGTGAACAGAGTGTTACTTCCAAAGGATAAGAAGCAAAAGGGCTGTTTTTACTCCGGTCAGGTGTATGGGTAAATCTGAGCGAGGGAAGTTCCTGTCAGCACCTTGATATTTCTGGAAGTGTGTCTGAGTTTTTCTCTCGTCCACCTAACTTTGTGGCTGAAAAACATTCAGCTCAGGCCTGCTGGACTTCATCATATACGGCCTACTCAAAAACACTTTTTACCTCTGGATATTTGATGTACTTCTGCAACCTCTTTAAGTTAGAAACATGTTTAAACATTGCAGTTTATTTTACTGTGAGTATTAGCCAGAGCTGTGGCCTAGCATTTAGCTCACATGGTGCTATGGTGTTCCTCTTCCTCTCCTCCACATCATTTCCTGTCTTCTCTACTACTGTACCTATCAAAGGATTAGGTCTCATCGGTATCTTTTTCATGAATTTGATCGACGTATTGCTATTGTGAAAAAGAAGTACACATTAACATACTTCTGAAAAGAGTAATTATTTAAAATAATAAAAAAATAATATACTTTTAAAAAAAATATGCAAACTGAATATGTATTCAGACACTGAATTTCAGGTTAATTGCAATGAAACAAAATGTATTATAGTTTAAATTCATGTTAAATGCAAATATTTTTGACCCACTTATATAGCACTAAAAGTACTTTTACATTTATATTGTACTTTTAAAGCAAAAAGTTTTATTTGAGATTACACTTTTTTTAAAAAAGATTGTTTAAGTACACTTAAGTGGCTTTTTATCTATTTAATATTATATTATCTGCAAGTAAAGTACAGTAAAAGTATGAAAAAACATAAAAAATCTGAAGTATACTTCTTTTTCACATGCGTACACATTGAAGTTTAATACTAAGACTCAGGGATTTGCTCATTTCCTTAATCCCAAGTATAAATCTTCACAAGCACTGCTAAAAATGAAAACTGCAAATTTTAATTGGAAGACCACTAGTAAAGTGATGCTGTTTTCTATTCCGGCCTTCTCAGCCGTCATAGTGCAGCTGTAAAATATTGCCCCAGGTGCCGAGAGGTTAGCCTGTGACATCCTCACCCAAAGTGCAGTGTATTAAAAAGCAGTGGGGCCCTAGATCTCAGTATATCACAGAGAGAGAGTCTGTGATAAGGCCTGCCTGCCTGCACGTGGATCAATGAAGGTTACTGACATCATATCACAAAGTGATAGCCAGTGCTTTACCCCCGGCTATTTATCAGCCCACAATCTCACGGAGAGAGTACAACGAGGGCCTCTCTGCTTTCTCTCCGTTACCCCTTTCTCTTTACCCACACCTCGACCGCCCCATCCTTTCGCCGTGTCACCTGTCTATCAACTGCTGGAGTGCTTTGGTGGTGGGCCGTACACATCAATGCTACTCAGATGCTTTAGCACTACAATAATCTTTCTCACATTCGCCTCTCCGCCTTTCTGTTGTTTTTTTTTTCTCCGTGTCAATACCGTGCTGTGTTTGGACTCAGCGAGCTGTTTCCAAGGGCCTTAATTGGCTATTGAATGCTTTCATTTTTTTTAATCAAGTATTTTGATCATGGCTACATGTATCGAGCGTACGTTTGTGTACTATAATTTCCCATCCTGTAATCTTGTGCCTCTTGAAGCTGAGCAAAATGATTTTCGGTGTAGGGAGACAAACATCTGTGTCCAAGGAAACATCGATGACCTTCACATCTTTACTGACCATTTTTCGCCCCTCGTATGTCTCTCTCTTCCTGTTATTATCCACAGACTTCTTTGCTTTGTCAAGTTTTCTGTGTGTCAGCTTCGTTCTGTGTGACCATGCCTCTGTGTTAGTGTGTGTGAGAGAAAGCGTGTGTGTGTGTGTGTGTGTGTGTATGGGTGCTTATACTCTCAGGTAGCGTATGAGTTCCATTTATCAGCTGCCCGGGGCACATTGTAGAGGATTTCCCCCAATGGGTTAGTGTGTAACTGCTCTGTCAATACCTGCTTGTCAAGGCAGTGGAGAGCAGAGGGAAAAAGACCCCTCACTCTGTGAACCGAAGCCACTTATTGAGCAGCCAATAGCTATTTACCTCCTGACAGGAAGGGGGAGAGAAGGCCCCAGCTGAGGTAGTCAGACTTTGGCTCTCTCTCTCTTTCTCTGTCATTTGTTACCTCGTCTTGTTTAGTGTGGTTTTAAGTGGACTTATGAAGGATACATTAGCAGCATAACCTAGCTTCGGTGTGTTTCGTTGATCAATAGCTGTGGAAGAACAGATTAAGAGCATGCTCGAGGTGATTGACCCTCCCAATTTGGAGAGTTTCACGCTACTGTAACACTAATGTAACATTTCCACTAAGCTCTAAGCTTTCCAGACTGAATTTTATTATTTACTGTGCAGGTTTTGGAGGGAAATCAGTGGATTTAAATGTGGTAAATTGTGTTCAGTGGAGCTGAGAGAGTACTACACCCAAAGTTTGGGAGGGGTTAGGTTATCTAGTGCTGTCAATCACAACACAAGTGCTTAGTTCACCATGACAATTCCTCTCCTGGCATCCCTTCACCACTCTAATCTCTACTATTAATTAAGTCCAAAGGGGAACCAACTTGATTTGAGTTTCTTGTTCTGGCCCATACTTAACTTTCTCCTTTTTCTTGAGGGGAAAAAAAAGTTCATTTTTATAGCTATATACTTTACAACAACAGTTTTCTCATTTGTGTCCTGAGGAATTTTATCAGTAGAATTTAAGGTGATATTGAGGTCGCTTGAGCTATGAAAAAGCAACATCTGAGTAATAAAATGCCTTCCTTTTTGGTGTTAGTTGGGTGTTTGTGGTTCAGTGATCTGTGTCTTGTGCTCTAAAGCCCAGTTTCCTCAGTGGAATCGCAGTGTTGACAGAGCATCTGGATTGGGGTGAGCTGCTCCGAACACGCTCAGCGCTTCTCAGTGTGGAGGTGACCCAGCCCAGGCTGACTTTCATCTGGCGGTCACACCCTGCCTATAACCCAGCCCCGACCCCCGAGCCGCAACATCTCTCTCCTCTCCTGCCCCATCGTCTGCGCCCCACCATGAATGCCTGTTTTGATGGATATTTCATTTAAGCTGATCTACTTTGATTCAACAAACAAAAGGAGCTTTCTCTGTGATCTGCATTTTTTTTCCTCCTCTTCTTTCCGTCCGCTTTTGTTTTCTTTAAACTTCTCACTCTCTCCCTCTCCCTCTCTTTCTTTGTGGGTTGAGCGGAGTGTTGTGTTCCACGCTGGGCTGTTGGTGGCCTGTTGGGACACGTTTGGTATACCTGAGTCACAGAGCAAATGTTTAACTCATGCAGGTCCACAAAGAGAACACACACACACATGCATACATGCATGCACAGCTGTCCACATCAGCCTAGCGTCAGGCCTCGAGACAGAAAAATCTGTACGTTAAAGCAGGCGCACACAAACAAGCTCGACAAAAAGCAAAGCATAATCATATGCCCGCACAAATGGCCTCTCAAACATACCACACACGAATCCCCCTCGGTAACCCGGGCGCCTTCCCGTTGCCAAATTGGAAATGTATTTCATGTTTATTAAGTTGAAATGAGACGTTAATTCCGCAAAAAAAATCAGAAGAGTCATGCTAGAGCAGCATCTGAAGATGTCCCGCTGTTAAAGGACAGCTGTCCAAACAAGGAGAGGGGGGAAAAGAACTAGAAAAAGACATTATATAAACATTTGACAACAGTTGCTCTGTAATCTGGTATTACTTCCACAAGCGGAGGAGAGACCCGTGGTCCTGGGTTGGGCCGGGCTGAAGGGGGACACCACTGCGGTGGGGTTGAAGCCTGGTGTGCTGAAGAGGTCAGTGGCAGATGAGAGGGAATGAGAAGAGCTGATCACGTTTGATGTGCATGTGAACCCGAGCAGGTTCGTTGTAGCACTGTCCTCATGTGTGAACCGGGCACAGTGACCCACTAATTGGCTGCCATGGTTTTCTAGTCTCATAAAGCTGTTTTTATTCTATATTCCAAAATACACTGCACCCACATCTGCCTATTTTTAAAGAAAGATTACACTTCTCATGTCGCTCTTTCCTCGTGTGCGTTTTTGTGTGTGTGAAAGATGATGGTTAGATGCTTGGGGGGGGTTTCCAGCGTAAAACCTCCCTGGAACAGAAGGAGGTTTATGTCCTTGGCCTAGTAGTGGGTGGCATACCAGCATTCTCATGTACATTGCAATTATCTGTCAGACTGTGAAGGAAAGAAACGTGCATGTCTTGCTCTGATACATTTATCTGTGACCAAAACTAAACAGTAGCCTACACCAGGTAGTACTAGTAGACTAGAAGTCAGCACATGTCTTGACACTGAGCCATAATGCTCAAGAGGATGATCCAAATTTGTATCTGGTTATTGTGAGGTAACAAAAATATAAAGGCAAAAAAGAAGAAATATGCATTTCTTCATCCATGTTTGAAACCATATGATTTGCTCTCAGCAGCCATGAGAATGATGGTTACTGAAATAGAAAATGATAGATATTAGGATGTATTAAAAAGAGAAATGTTATCAGTGGTAAGGCAGAACAGGCGTTCATATCAAATCTTTGCAGAGGAAGAAAGAGAAGAGCGATGAGGAAGGCGATGAGTGGTGGTGAGTTGTACCAGGATAAAGTAGTTAAAAGTGAGTCAGCTGCTTCTTTGGGTCTCATCACAGACACACAAACATACACAGACTTCCCGTGCCCTGACTGTCATCTCTTTAATATTGTTTTGGAGCTGTTCAGGTGTGGCTACTTTTGGCAGCAAAACCTAGTGCTTAGGGCAATAACAGGCTAGTAGGCAGGGTGCCAGTTCAACTCTGCAAACTTTTAACTTCTTCAGCTACTCCCTCTCTTTCTCTTCCTCTGCTTATGTCTCCCTTTCCCAAAGAGAGATTGACCTTTATACAAGCCTTGGAACACTTCAGCTTTTGCAGACTTCAAACAGAGCTCAAAAAGGACTCTGGAAGAAAGGAAAAAAAGTGTCTATTAAAACATACTTACAGCCCCTTATTTGCTCCTGTGATTCTGTGGGCATGTAAATGACTTAGAAAGACATAAAGTGAGCAAGAGTCTCACACAAAGACACTTTTTCTCTGAGCTGGCCTCAGCCTTTTTAGAATGTGATCTTCCCACATCAGAGTTCAGAGAGTAGAGGTCACGTCTGGAATCACTCTCCATGCTTCATCTCTTGCTCACTTCTAACCCTCATAAGTCAGACGTTCTCCACAGAAATGCTGTGGTGAAGGTATGAGGTTGTAGAAGCCAGACAGTCTATCGTGCAAACAAATAGATAGCTGAGTGCATTTTCGGTCAGCTCTGGTAAATCTGAGGACATTTTGTCACGGAACGGGGCTGTTGGAAAAAGTTAAGATGAGCACAGCTGAACATAGCAATCTGGCTGCTCAGCACTGATTCATTAGTGACTCATGTGCTTGATGCCAGTATTCCTGGCTGTTTTTAAAAATAAACCTCCCCATTTCTCAACCTCATCTCGCTGAACTCTACATAATAGATGAATTTATTCATTCACTCACCACAGCTTGTCTTGCTCAATCATTACTCCGTCCCAGAGTTGAGGAGCCCCAGAGGACTAGAACAGCGCCTGCTTTCCCTCAGGTTCCTGTCAACCATTCAGAAACCTACAGAGATAGCAGAAAAGAATGAGATGCTGCAGAGGCCTTTCTTAAGCTTCAACCTTCTTTTCACCCTGCTTCCATTAGAAGATCAGTGTAATAAATGAGTTTCAGTCAGAGCTTTGGCTTAGTGTTCAGATGGTGCTCATGCAGGGAATTTGTTCGAATCCTGCATGTCCGATTCAGTTATGCATCTTTCCCTGTTGTTTCCTTCGCTGCCTTTTAATTGAAAGTGACAAGAACAGTAGCTATTTAGAATTGATGTGAAAAACGGCAGAAATTTGAACTTTGGCTAGTAAAGAAGTGGGTGGTCTAATTGTGTGGTCAAACAAAAACCTGTGGAGGCAACTTTCCCAACTTTCATAGAGGATAGAGAAGATAAACTATCTGCTTTATTTTGTATTGTAAACCTTAATAACATTTTCTAAAAACTATTCCTTTGTGAGAAAGCCATCAAGGTCATTCTGTCCATTGAGTGGGACTCTTTTATTAACCCTGGTCTGTTTAAGGCTGTATACATACTCAACATGCGTGTGTATTTTATTATTAGTGTGGTCATGTGGATGTTTTTATATGCACGGTAGTACAACAGTAATTAGAAGCTATAGGCACCGTTTGCGAGTCTTTTTATTTGCTGGCTGCTGGGGTTAAGCTGTCATTATGAAAATGGCCGTCCTTCCCCTGCTGATACCTTTCTTCAGCTTTTGTGTGGAGATCTGTGCTTTAATTACAGGTCTGTGAGTGATGTCACTGCTGTGGCGTCTCCTGCCATTCACCCGGCGCCTCCCCATTCCCCCCCATACACGTGCTTAAACACACACCTGCCCCAGCTGCCCTCCATACCTACCTCCATCTCACCCCTGAGTCCTCCTCAGACACACCGGTGCTCGGATCTAAACAACTCTCACCTAACCCCAACCCCCACCCACGATTGTTTAGAGATGGCTTGATTATTTGTTCTGTGAATGCGGTTATTTAACTTTCCTCCACAAGCGGAAGATAAGGAGCCCTACAACTGTTGTAACAAGAATGAACTTGTGCCAGAACGGAAAGAAGTTGGTATGTACGCAGTTGTGAGCGAGTGCGTCTCTCTTGTTTTTTTTTTATTTTTTATTTTTTCTTTTTTACACGTATATGTACACCTAACACATGAGTTTTAAATGTGTGGGAGTATGCAGGGGACGTGATTTGGATTCCTCAAAAGGTTGTTGCCTGGAAGAGAACAAGAAGTGGAGACACGACACTGAGCAAGGGAACATTTCAATGGTGGAACAGCGGACACGTGAAACGGCTGGTGAAGCAGGATAAAGGCATGTTCAAAGCAAATCAGTGTGGACGTCATGTATCAGCACTACACCTGACCTAGGGAGTGCGTTACCTAAAAGGCCACAAAAACCGCCCGGAGACCATGGAGCTCTTATCGTAGATGTTAGATGACCCTGCTAAAAAAAAAAAGGAGAAGGATCCATCATGAAGTCTAAGAGCCCTGCAGAAAAACAGGATTGAAGGCTTTCTCTCTGCTTTTTGTATGTGCGGAGAGAGCAAGGGGAAAGAATGGTAGGTAATGTTATCTTGTTCACAGTTACAAGAATCCTGCTCAGATAATTCTATGGGGTTTCAAGTTTCTAATATGTATATAAAGTTTCTCTGGCACAATGGAGCTTTTGTGGAGTGCAAAATGACCCCCCGCCCACCCCCTTGCCTCTCTCCCTTCGTTAAAAAAATGCATTCATATGCTAGCAGAGCTACAAGTGCGGACTCAAGTTTCTGCTATCTTTGTGTTGTGTCGTCACGGAGCCCCTGCAGGCTGAAATGTGCATCTCATTCACCAGCTCCGGCACAATGCCAGCACTGCCAGTGCTCCTTCCAGACATGGATTAGGGAGAAAATCTGGGAGAAACAACAGGCTCCTGATGGAAAAAAAAATAGCTGGAATGACAGGTAACCCAAGTCAAAGAGAAAGACAGCGAAAGAACGAGAAAGAGAGAGAAGGCAGACGATAATTACAGAGCTTTTTGTTTTCGGGGCCACTTTTAGCTGGCTACTTAAGTGCCTGATCCCAAATATATGCCTTGTAATTACAGTAGTGGGCCCCATTAGGGCAGAGGTCTTTGGGGGGATTATGCTTAGTATGTGTATGTGTGGTAAAGTAAGAGATGGCACAGTTGTGCACCATATCCTTGTCCTTGATTAGCTGAAGCTGCTTGGGTCAAGTTGGTTGAGTCAAGTCCCCAGTTTGCCTGTGTGATGGAAGCACAGTGTTTGCCCATTCTCAGAGTTCACAGCTGGAACATACAACCTAATTCACATCTGTGGGTGTCTCCTCACTACAAGCGTTCCTTCTCGCTCTTTCTTTCCCTGTGTGCTGATGCAGGGAGATGCATGGTGATTATGACAGGCTGTCTTAGTGATGACCGCCCAGTGTGGCGTGTGTCATGTCGAGTTGACTGGGACTTTTTGGTGGGTGTCCATAGAGGCCAAGCGGTAGGAACACCACCAGTGCTGGGTATCATTAGACTGAAGGAGACAGTGCCAGACCTCACTTACAGGGGAATTTTCAAGCCATGGCACCTGGCCAGATCCTTCCATTGTCTTAGCCCGTGTAGATTAGCACGGTGACACACAAACACAAGCTTAGACGAACAAATGGCATGGAGCCGTGCCTTGAGACTGAGCAGTGGAGAAGAGGAGAAGGTAATGGCGAGCAGGGGCGTAGCTGTGCCTGTGTGTGTGTGCTTGTGGGTACATCAAGCCAACCTGAGAGCAAAAGAGGGAGATCTGCCTCTTTAAGCTGTTAGCTTTCCTAATAGATTCTTAAGCACTGGCTTTAGTGCATGTTAAACCAGGATTACCCAATCAATTATGGCCAGTACAAACAAGGATTACTTAAAACACTACATTTTTCTTGTGCAGAGGGTAAAAACGGGGCAAATGAAGGGAACAGCACCAGTGGTGATAAGACAAGCAGCTCATCCAGGTCAGCTTGACCCTGAGCGAAAGGGACGTTTTTTGTCAGAGGGCTGTCAGGAAAAGGACATTGCTTGGCCTCTTCTAGATCCACACTTTAGTGATATAATCTTATAGTAGCTTGCTTTGTGCTGCAAAAGGCACAACGAGTGGACTAATGAGCATCCTTCTGAGCCTTAAAATATCCAATGGGACACTCTGCAGTCTTGTTGACTTAAGATATGCGCACTCGTCAGGTGTGCATCAAGTATTTTCCTTATGCTTGTTGTTTGCAGCAGGACCCCATTTATAGTTAGTGGGTGCTGTTATGTCACTCTCTTGGGCATTTTATTTGCACAGGTTGGGTTTTTCATTTGAGCAACAATGTAAGGGGTTATGCTTCTGTAGTGAATGTGATGTAATTTCAGCGTGGCCATGTTGAAGGTGTTATGCAAGATGGGTTATATGCGTTTAATAGTTTCTTTGAAGATAAAAAAATAACATGAATGAATTACATATTTCTTTAGCTGACGTTTGTGTGTATGTGTCTGTGTTCTGGCTGTGACCTTCCTGAAACCTGATCCGGAGGGTGTAGCGTAGGGTTGTACGTGCTGATACATCCCCATCTCTGTAAATATACAGAAAGGGCATAACACTGTGTCTGTTTACTTATTTTAATCTCAATTAAGGCCAGAGTCTGCTGGCATAATGAAGCAAGTATGGACACTCTGCCAAACCAGCTCAGGTATGTGTGTACTTGCGCCAGGTGTGTGTATGTGTTTAATTGAGCTCACCTCTCAGTGAACCAGTACATACTCGGTGCATGTTGTAAGCACATGATGGTTGGAGCTTGCCCACACTGCCTGTTCCCTTTCCTTCGTTCCCTCACTTTTCTCTGACTCACTTTTCCGTGACACCTTGACTGCCTGTTGTGTCATTCCTTGAGTTTCTTTGATGGAGTATTTTACTCAGGCTTGCGGTGTGAGTTGTCCCTTTTAGACGATACACAGAGCCTTTGAAAATAGCTTGTATGTCATCTTAACCTCCGAGTGAGGGGGTCAGCCCCTGTTGAAAAGAGTGCTCAAGGCGAAAGAGAGCAGGAGAATCCCACTGGATGTCTTTTATAAACCCTTTCCCCCTTTACATTCCTGCGCCATCCCTCTCTGCTCCCATCTCTGTCCGGGTGGCGAGTGAATGGTGACTGTAAACCCTCTCTACCCTTCCTTCTGGCAGGGTGACTGTGGTAGGAAATAAGAGTGGCCTAATCAGACCTAATAAGAATGTGTTAGTGACGGGGGGGTGCTGTTGAAAGGGTTTGAGTCCTCTGTGGAGACACAAATAGACAGAAGACATGCCAGGTATTGAGTTACTATGTCTGGGCCGAACTAGAAGAGCTCTCTTAGTGTCTCCTACATAATGTACTAACACAAGGCATGACTTTACTGCCAGTTATTATAGCTACTGTCAGTGATACACAAGAATGTGGTTGCATGTGCTTTTGTTACATGGGTTACACACACTACAACACACAAGAGTGCCACGAAAAAAAAAAACTAATTGTAGAACTGTATTTAAGTCATTGTGTATTGTGTGCATTGCATTTTAACGTGTTTTGAGTAAAAAATAAATAAATAAATAGAGCATCACATCTGATACCGGTGATGTAGTGCAATGCACATTTTGTTGGCTTTAAACATTTTCTTTGTCACTGTAGCAACATTTGTCTTTGATATCGCGTCTGTAGCGCATCTGTATGTTTTCTAGCGTGAGAATATGATCCCATCTTTATCACATCTGTGTCATCAGCTGTGGGAGCCCTCGGGCTAACTCCCACCTCTGAGCAAGCTGAGAGACAGGGAAAACATAACACAAAAAATGTGACTGTTTTACCCCCTTTAGAAATGAATCCTACTTAATTAAGAAGCAATGAAGAATCCACAGATAGCATTCTGTAATTAGCTTAAGCAGGGGCTGCTGTAACCAGATCCACTGCATTAATGACAACATAAGCCTCAGAAAAAGCATCATTGTTCTCCGGATAATTGTCCTTTTAGTTAACGGAGGGCAGGGGAAAGGCTCTCCTTGTTAGAGGATCTTGGCTGGGGCTGTCGACAGCCAGGGGCACAGATAAGAATGGGTATCCAGGGATGGGGCTGGCACTGGCCCTGCGCCCACTATGACAAGCCCACTTGTGCCCTCTGCCGAAATCCGGATGGCATGTATAGGAATTAGTCCTCCCCTGGGTGTGAAGGGGGGCACGTGTTAATGACATGCCCCTGAAGGCTAATGAATGAAGAGAGATCAATAAAATAAGGCAGATGTATGCAAACAGCATGCTGATTATGCTGCCTAATGACGCCTGCTGGAGCAGAGCTCAGACGGGAGGCATGGGGAGGGGAAGGAAAGTGCCATAGAGACACATGGAACATTTACGTCTCCTCACACACTACCAAGGAGTGAATTAAATAGCTCCTACTCAAGGGGTAAACTGTCAACTGATTAAATGTCATAGATGTTTATGGTAGTGCAACTTTTTTGTTTTCTTCTAAGTCCGTGTTGTCAGTGTCACATTTATATGAAATAAAACAGTGTTTCCTGCACCGCTGGGCCTGCTGCCGTGGCAAAAGAAATTATATTTTATCTGAATTGTGAGCTTGGAGTCTTGGAGTTGGACTAAAATGCAGTTAGTCCGATAGTCCGGTTCACAAACAAATCAGGTTTTTATAACATGAATCTAGATGGTTAATGTACTATTGTTTATTAATTTTATTCATACTACATTTAACTGGTGTTCATTCATAAGACTGTAAAGCTGTAAAAGTATTGTTGATTGTTATTTCATGTAAGGTACTGCCATTAAAACATACTTAAACATAAAACAACTTAAAACATAGAATGTGCCTTATATAGTGGTGTTAAGTCACACTCTACTGTATTGTAGTTTATGTTAGTTTTTGCCTATAGAGTGTTTTGGTAAGATTTAACAATAAGTTATTTGCATTACTTTAAATAGGAATGAACGATACTCCTAATCTTCCAGTCTTTTGTTAAACTTTTACATATCCTAACTTTTAACATTTCATTGTTCGTTCATTCAAGACTGGCAGTAAGCTTTTTGAAGTTAGTCAGGGGCTAGGGGTTAGGGTGCAGCCTAGAAAGGCAGGTAGCTTCACCTATTTGGAGCTCTTTTCTTTGAGCTCCCCATTGTATCCAACCAGCCGGAGCTGTTAGAAACACAATATCTACCTTTAAGCAGAGAGGGAGAGCAGCCAAGACTTAACTGCTGTCTCATCCTGGCAACTGCATGGATGCTGTCTGCCTCCATTCATGAGGACTCAGGGAGATGGAATGAAAAGAGAAGGACTAGAAGAGTAAAAAAGAAGTCCCCTCCCCCTGTTCCCTCTCCGTTTATTCCAGGATCAGGTCCTCTGAGGAATGTGTCTAGCTCTGTGTACTTGTCCAATTCAGCCAGAACTAGAGACACAGTCTTAAGTTCAACAGATAAAGCCCAGGTCTGCGCTTTCCCCAGCAGGACGTTGCTGGTGTTGAGTTTCGGTGTAGGTGACTGTACATCTTAGATTTTGAATGTTGTTCTCTTTGTTTCCTCTGACCAAGCCACTTGGGTTTACAAAACGACAGGCAAAAGACTTCATGAGAACAGACGTCCAGTGCCGTGGCTTTGTGCCAGTCTCGCAGAAGTTGAGACGTTTGCTAGTGTGCTTAGAGGGATATTGTAAACAAATCGTCTGGCAGAATGAAAAACTGTCTGATGATAACAGAGCCAGCCACTGACGATGGCGTTGACGCTGTACGGCCACATTATTTTAATGAAAACAAAGATCCAGCGTCCATCAAGCCAAACGACGTGCTCTGCAATGCATCAATTGTTTTATTGCATTGGCTTGAGAATATGATTACGCCTCTCCACTCCCCTTGGGCTTGAAATTAAAACCCTAGTCCACTGTTGAAGACCTTGGAGGACTTGCCAATAAGAGGCCAGAAAGCAGGTGGTGACCCCCTGTGGCCTTGGAGTATATTATTGACCAGGGTCCGGCATCCCGGTTGATTGCTTTATTGTATTGCTATGAACCTCGGTGGCTGGAGACCTCTGGTTGACCCTAGACTGGAGGGAGCATTGCAGTGACCCTCACCTTAGTGGAAGAGATATGTGGCTTTGACCTGCGCCTTGATGAGGGAAGGCTTGACCTGCAGGACTGCGGGGATAATGGCTCTTCTTCCAGTCACCTTCCTTCTGTCTCAGCCTGTAATTTAAAGGCTGTTGGGTCAGTGGTGTCCTCTGCATTCGGGTGGGGCTCTGCCCTGACTCCAGGCCCTGTACATGACCCAGTGGTGTTCATCATGTCCGTCTGGCAGGAGGGAGGAGGAACAAAATGCCGATTAATCTTCTCCAAATAACAGTAAAATGCTGCACGATCACTTTGATACTCGAGAGCTGGGGCTTGGAGGGAAATGAATCTACACTCCTGGCTACCCTGTGACGCCTTCAAAAATCTCTTTATCATTGGAAATGAAGGGTCAGTAGCAGATGCAAGCCGGTTTAATGCAAGCTCATACCTCCCCCTAGTCAATATGAATATGTTGTTGAAGCCCCAACCGAAGACGTCATGGATATCTTGCTTCTTGTCTCCGTTTCTGGATAAGACTACAAACCCCGGAGTGGTGATTGACACGCAGACCTGCTGGATCTCCTGTGCTCTCCATAAACTGTCACTCTGTCAAGCTGATCAAGGCACTTCAGACTTGCAGGAGAAAAACCTCTCTAAACGCACATACATAAGCTTCTCACTTCCTTATTACCTTTTGTTTTCCTTTGTTTTGTCTTAAGTGCCAGTTTCCAAAGGCTTCCATCAAAGCTCTAGCCGGGTTGCTGAAATGTTTGAATAACAGACTTGAGTGAAGCGTACTTGATCCCTCTTACATGTAATATTACCAAAATACATGGCTTTCAATGTGACCCGTTTCTCTTAAGATTTCATTTCAAATTGACTTCTTTTTTTGTGTGCTTTTAATGAGGATGAGGAATGGATAGGTTTAGATAATGAGCAGGCGGTGACAGGGCCAACAGGTGTTGCTTTGGCTTCCTTGTCCGTTCCGCCTCCCCCACACCTTATTGGCTTACATTTAAGTTTTTATAGTTGTTCGTTTTTGTCTTAGCTGGTAATCTTAAGATTGTATGTAGTCCTGGGTTCGGTTAGGCTTTCATCCCTGGACGTCCTAGCTGTTTGTTTGCTTCGAGCATAACGGCACCATTTGCTTTAGTATGCAGAGCTTTGTTTGTCTAATGCAGGCTCGCTCACCGTGACCCAGTCAGGCTAGCCGCTGAACTCCCTCTGCACCCGCCCAATGAAAGGAGTGCACCTGGCATCATAGAGTTCACTTCAATTAATCCCTCCGAATTACAGTCCCTGAGCCAATTAAGCACCTCTCATCTTACACAGTCCCTCCCCAGCACGAGGCTCTGTCCATTGCTGACATCAGCCGTTCAGTTGAGAGAGGGGTTGGGCGTTACACCTTTGCTCTCTTCTCCGCATAGCCCATGCAAATTTTGGCCTGATTTGGCAAATTTTATAGATCGCCTGATCCCTGAAACTCTCCCTAAAGTGGCGGAAATGAAACACTGAGACCTTCCCAGCAGTGACGCCAACTCTAGATAAGAAGTGTCAACAATGTTTCAGAGAATACCTGTTAGATAACTTCTCAGAAATTATTGATCTGCATTTCAGCGCAGGTGTGTGCATTTGTGCATATTTTAGCGTATCTGTGTAGCACTTCAAATACTGAGGCATGTGGAGCGTTTCCCATGTTGTGTTGGCGTGTATACATAGCCTCCCACTCGTGCCCAGAACCCTGGCAAAGGCGATTCATTCCAAACTTTCTGCTCCACCGAGCGATTTCATTCACAGTATAGCACTATATCTGGCAGCTTTCCCTTACCTTGTACACACACACACACACACACACACACAGGCGCAGCAGCTGTGTGTGACAGGTTCTCTAATGGTAAGGAAGATTGAGCAGAGCAGTACCGTGGCCTTAGGTTAAGATTCCAAGTGCCTTGCTGTTGATCTTTTAGTC